>VZRO01007940.1:288077-326740 GCA_013397915.1 Daphoenositta chrysoptera | reverse complement strand
GTTTAATATTACCCTAAAGAAAATGAGGAAAAAAACTGACAATAAGAAAACTTACTTTTTCTATCTCATCAGTGAGTATCTAGAATGCTAAATACAGGTGGGTTTTTTTAAATTTAAATTTTCATACAATACGTCTATTGCAAAACATACCTGCAATAGGAGTTCTCCTTCCAGGATCTGCATCCCTTCTCCACATTTTCCTGTTCTAGAGGTTTCCTGAATGCCATTTCTTTCTGGTCTGGTAGAGTTTGAAGATTTTAATGCAACTAGAACAAAGAAAAGAAAAAAAAAAATCAGTAATCTTTGAAAGGCTTACTAGAAATTTAGGTAATGATATGCTATTTTGTGTAAGAAAAAAATGTATTTAAATATATATATTATTATATATATTATAAATTCAATCTAATGAAAGATTTTTGTTGCCGTGTCAAACTTTTTCCTTACCTTTTGAGTGAA
Source organism: Daphoenositta chrysoptera (assembly GCA_013397915.1). NCBI lineage: Eukaryota > Metazoa > Chordata > Aves > Passeriformes > Daphoenositta > Daphoenositta chrysoptera. Next base: position 326,284 of record VZRO01007940.1, on the reverse strand, counting down.
CCCCCCAATTTTGTCATCTTTCTATTTTTTGTATTGTAATACTTTCACAACAAAATCAGTATTATTGCAAGCAACACAAATCTCATTATTTTATGTCTTTTTTTCCTTCATCTCCTTCTCTTTACTATAAGACTCACTTCTAGTTTGTCACTCTTGTGACAAACAAAGGGTCCTTTTGTTTTCATAGGCCAACCTCCTATAACCTGGTAACAACTATGTGTTAAGGTATGCAAACACTTGGAGTTATTCCTATCTCACCTAATTTCAGACATCAAACTATGGTTCATCAGACAGGTAAGTCTGCTCTAGACCTAAAGCTCCCTTCAGGGAAAGGAAGGAAAGAAATATGAACCCTAAATTCATGCTACATATTAAAAAAACCCAACAAAACAAAGAAAGGTATTTCAAACAAAAAGGTGTGGGTATTTTCTGTCATAGTTAAATTTTAACCTTTTAAACAACTAGGCACTTTTCCCTACTTCAGATAAAATATTATAACAGTGATTTATTGTTACTCAGATCACAAATATATCCAATTGAAAGAGAAAATCGGTCAGTGACTAAGAGATGAAAAATCAGACCACATTGCTATGAAGTTCCTGAAAGACATTCCCATCTCTGCATCCTTCTAATAAACAAGATACTGTCAAATAAAACTACATACTCAAAGATCCTCCATAACTCAGAATTTATTTACTTTTCACCATTCAAAATAGAGGGGAAAAAAAAATAGAAGTCTTCAAATCCAAAATTAGTCTGAGTAGATTTGTAATGTCTAAACAGCTTAAAATTACTTGAGCAATGTACCTTAAACATTTACCATAAAACTAAAGGCCACCACCACCTCCCAACCCCAAAATTTCTATGCTGCAAAGCAATGGGAAGATATAATAGAATAAAATCTATAAAAACAACTGTGCTGCTGTAAAATATGACAGTTTCTCATAATGGTGGGATATTCACCCTAAGTTTCAAATGATTTTTCAACCTGCTGAAAACCTTCATTTTATCACTGCTCAGAACTTTAGTTAAGAATCTTGGAGAATTTCTGTTCACTCACTTTTAAACTACATTAACTGATATTTTACATTACATATATTAACTGAAAGACAAATGATGCCTTTCCTGTTTTTTTAAGCTATTGTGGCAGCTAAGAACTTTCAAGCCAACCAGTTTTCATTAAAATATACCTCAAAGGCACCACAGAGGTAAAACTTGTTCTAAAGAGACATCAACTGGTTAGTCAGATCAGAATGTATCTAAGGGTTTGCTTTGAAATTAAAACCCTAATGCTGTTCTTTCTACAAGGTAGTCAAAAAGTCCTGCATCAGGCCACAGGAGTTAGAGCTGCACATTCATGTGAATAAGTTACGTAGCCAACTTTTTTTCTGAGCATTATTTCAAAATGATATATTGAATATTCACTAAACACTCCTGAAGCCAACAGACAGTAGAAAAAAACTTTTAAAATTTATATTGTATGATTATTGAAAAAGTCCACATTCAGCTGTGAAAGCTGCAAGTAAAGATGCCTAATCATGCTTGCCATTCTGCAAAATACTGTATGTCATTATATACAGGTGGGTTTTTTCCTTTATAATGTCTGATAGAATAAAATACTGTCTGATAGATAAAATCTATTAATTAACAGAGCTCCTGAGCTTAAACATAGCCGATGCATTGGTGGCTATATTTCTCCAAACTTTCAAGGTGCACAAGAGGTATGTGGGAAGTTAAACATTTTCCTGAACTGGAACCTACGCCTTCTCTGGAAATCAGAATGTGGATGGAATCAAGCTGTTTACGACTAAAGTACATGGAAAATTGCCAACAATCTGGATTAGTAAAAATAAAATATACAGTGGAAATTAGAGCTGTGTATCCATCATTGGGTAAACAACTCCTGAGAAAAAAAAAAGAAACCAGTCTAAATTTACCCTGTTCTGACAGATAAATCACAGGCCTGTCAGTGCTTGCTACGAGCCACCCAAGTCCCTGGCACTGTACAACCTCAGATACCAGGGTGCACACTTGAAATGTGTGGTTCTATACAGTCAAATTGAAGGCTACCAGAAACAAGGAACCTCACAGCATAGGAGGACCACCTTGCAAAGCAGCAATTCCCAACAGATTTAGTCACAGCACACAATGCTGTTTCAGAAATTTATTCAGAAATACCAGCTAGAGATATGATAATAAGTAACGGAAAGGAGAAGTAAATCTTAAAAACCATAACTCATCTAAAAGTAGTATTACAGTCAACACCACCTAACTTAAAATCAGCCATGTGTGTTCTGCTGGTTCTCATAGTGTATCTTACTCATGCATCAGACAAAATTATCTCAATAGTTCATTACTTTATAATCTTTGAATCTCTGAATTAAACAGAATTCATTTTGGGCTATCCCCTCTTGATTTTCTTACACAGGAAATTAAAACATGAATACTCCCACAGAGTAAATAGGAAAAAATCTGTTCATATACTCTAGAATATATTCACTATCACATTACTTCTCAGAATTTCCCATTAATAATTTTAAAGCATCAAAAATAAAGCAAAGTTGTTTGTACTCATAAAAAAACCCCAAACCAACCAACCAACCAAACCCAAAACCAAAAAACATCTGTTACACAATTTCAGCAGGAGGGCTGGATTGTAAGCACCTGTTTTCCAAGTAGCTTATGGATTGACATTTAATACTATGTCCAGCAATAAGCATAATTTCCATGGCCTACACTTCCCTGATTTGAAGTACAAGCTGAATGCCAAAGACAACTAGACAGTGACATTAAATAGATTTTTCTAGACATAAAGAAACCCCGTTATATTTTCTGATACATTTGGTTTATGATTGCGAAATGCTTTAGCACCCAAACCATCAAATGTAAAAGACAGTTGCTTTTACTTTATAACTTCAAAGATAAATTAAATAACAATGGTTACATCAGTATTTGCCAGCTTCTTATCTCTGGCTTTAACCATTACATTCAGGTGATAAGAGACTTACATGGAGATGTAGTGTACTTTATTAGACTACCAGTATGGAGTGGGAGGAAGAACTACTTCTTCAGGTCTGAAACAGAATTATAGCAATTGAGTTCTAACTATTGCCAAAAGCCATCTTTCATTTTAAAACCATGTAAGTGTTCATTAAAACATTATTTTCAATACATAAGTACAACAGGTATTAGGTGATCTTCCTTCTGTCCAGGGACCAACAGTCAGTACAAGAAATTGCATGAGTTATAAGCAGCTTGCTGAATCAATTAATAATTCATGACAGATTAATTTCATTAATTATCTGCTGAGATATTCAGAAGGTAATCTAACATGAGGAAAATTATTGAAAAAAAAAGTCTATCCACTGTCTCATTTAATCTCTATGCTGTCCTCCAAGAGAGGCTCTAGTCCAAGATGAAAAAGGCCTTTTTCACCATCAAACACTAGGGTTTATACTTGATAGGTATGCTCCCCTCAAGCTTCAACCCACAACCACAGTCCTCTTCCTTCCAGGCTCTCACTCCCGTTCTCAGTAAGAACCTTTGCCACGACTTCCTCACTTGACAGGCAGCTGCTCTGAAGCCCCAGCTCCACTATTTCATCCACTTCAGCTTGCAGAATCAGTGGCCATGCAGCCATTTGTAGCTAGCAGAGCACCTTCAACAGGAATCCTGTAAATGATGACTCCTTTCTCTCTTTACCAGAAGTTACAGCAGCAGAGAATCACAAAATTTTCACAAAGCAAGTGCAAATACACTCTACTGATGTACTTGAGAGGGCCCTACCTGTACTAATTGTTGCAAAGTTAATAAAGTAACTGGAGATGCAGAGAATCCAGCATTAGTTATATGTTAGCAGCCGTCTAGACAAGTTTCTGATGAGCATTCATGCAGAAGACTGATTTAACAGAAAAATACTTGAATTGTAGAATTTGCTATTATTTTAAGAAAACAATATAGATTGTTAAAGACAGAGGTATTAAAAAACTGTTCCACTTCCCTTTTTCATGAAAGAAGTGACACACCTACAACACTTATACGAAGATTCAAAAGAAATATCAGTAACAAACCTTTAACCTGAATGTGACTAGTATCTTATGTAATAATCAGTTGCCTGACCATAGAAAAACAGAGTAGCATCCATCAGTGGTTATCAGGACACTGTAAATACTCAACTCAGCCAAACCAAGTTTATTATATTGTTTTCCTCAAATCTAGAAACTACTAAATTTGGAAAATAAGTGCTTTTTTCTTCAAGTCATCAGAAAGAACAAAGTACACAAAAGAAAATCAAATAAAAGGGGTTTTTTTTGGTGTTGAGTGAATAAAGAAGCTTTTCTGACATAAATGCACATTTGCTGCTGCTTAGCTGTGAAGTCTGCAGAGATTTTTCTCCATTGAAACCTGAGCATTCCCACACCAAATGTCTCTTATTATCACAGGAGTGAAAAAATATATGATTAAACTTTCCATCTCAAAATTCATCTAACCCAACCAAGTGTTATTAGAGTGCTGAATACAAACTGTTTAAGCAACTGCTGGCTGAAAAGCTTAATGAAAACCATATCAAGGTAGAATGCACTTAGAAACTTTTCTTTTTCTTACCTTTTCTTCCCCAAAGAAAAAGCATAGCAAATTATTTTAGAGGAGTCAGGGTAGCTCACTACAGAGAGCTGTAGAGAGCAGAATAGCAAGATGCCAAATTCTCAACAGACCTTTTAAAATCACATTGAGATGCAACAAATTTCTTTGAATCAGAGATCGAGATAATTTTTACTTTTAGATGAATGATGTGTTCAAGCTTAAAACTGTATTGAAGCAACACTTGTCTAATACCACAAGTATATCACTAGCACATCAGTCATGCAGTCCTGGAATTTAATCTTAAAGAGCTTCCCAGAACTGCTTTAAATCAAACCTTGGCACGGTTTCCAAAATTCAGCCAAACAGGTCAAAGTTTGTAGTCAAAGCCAATTGAGACTGTTTCATAACCTTTTCAGTAGATTTATAAATTCTACTTGTCTGTTCTAGATTACTGTACAAAAACAACAGTTCTCTTGAGGGGGGTGGTCTTGCTTCAGCAACAAATGCTAAGCTTCAACACGAAGGTCACCAGCTAACACAAGACAAGGAGGGCAGTACTGAGAAAACAGTAGTTTAATAATAAACTCTTGCCTAAATCATTAACATAAGCTAAACTGTTTATGCTGGTGAAAGATCCATTTTAAGAGGGAGAAAGTATTATATATACACGCCCATGTAACTACATGCAACCTTATCTATTTCCATTACTTAAGATTATATAAAACATTTTGCACCTGCAATCTCTGACACTGTCAAGGCAAAAATGTTTACGAAAGTTAAGTAACACAAAGAAAACATGCAATTAATTATTTTTCTAGGAAGATAAAAGATGCATTGACTTCATATTTTGTAAACAGCTACACTTCTAGACAGCAAAAACTGTACATTTTAGTAATAAACCTTGTGAAGGATAGCTCTGCATTTAGAGATACAAGAGAAAATAAAACTCAGAATTATCATAACTAGTTATAAAGTCGTAGTCATGTTACATGAGGCAAGATTGACTTATGTGTAGGTTGTACTTACAAGAAAACACATTATATACAGGGGGGGAAAAGTTTACACTGTGTTTTGCATACTTAAATTTTCCATTTCCTACCTTTTAATTTATGATTCTGAATAATTGTCAAGATAGATTTACATTGGGTCTTCTTCCTTACATGTCTGAAGATGAAATAATTTAAGAGCAGTCTTCCTGGTAAACTGTATTATAAATTATAGTACAGCTTCTAACTACGATAAACTGGATGCATGGATGGATGGAGGATGTATAACAACATGTATTCTCCACTACTATTGAAACTCCAGAAGGTAAATGCATTAATAAAAGGTAAAAAATACATCACTTTTCTGCAACAGTCCAGAGCAATATCAGAAGAAAACACTTTACAAAAGTAGTCATGGAAGTTGAATAACTGGATTTTGTAAATATAAGAAAATGAGGATGAAATTGTACATTTGGTAGTGACTAGTAGCAAAGGATTCCTTTTTCCCCTTTAAGCATCAATGAATGCACCTAATTATGACAGCACTGGAACTGCTTTCAAATAATATGTTTTAAAGCAGAAAAATTACCAATAAAATATATGCAGGAAATGCCTTTACCTTCCATAAAAAAGCCAAATATAGTTTAAAAAACTAGTAACAACCAACTTTCAGCCTCAGAAGACATGGTATATTGATTCATAAGCATATTTTCAGCTAATGAGGAAATATAGAAATATGTCTACATAGTTGGGAAAAGCTACTGAAAGAACCAATAAGCCACAGAAGACAGGTATTTCTTGATTCGGCCTCAAAGAAATTACTCATGGTTCAAGAAAGAGAAAATGTCATGATGTATCACAAAAGGATGAATCATACCACCATGAATATTTTCAAAGAAATATTAGTAGGTTATGGTTGGTGAGAGAAGAAAAAAAGAGACTGAGGGGGAATAAAACTTTTACCAGAGTGTTTTAACAAGAGAGAGGAGGGAAAAAAAAAAAAAAAAAAAAAAAAAAACACCAAAAAAAAATTTTCACATTTTAAAAAAAAAAAAAAAAAAAAAGCCTGAAAAATAATTTCCACTGATTAAAAAAGGAGAACAGAACAAGGGTAAGTGGTCAGGTTCTGGGCATTTCCTGGGCTTTTAAGAGTCAACAACTTAACTGCTGTACAAATACAGATTGCTTACTGATGTTAAAAATCTCTAGAAATCAAGTATTTGCAGGTGTGCAGATTTTGTGACTCAAACCAGGGCCCAGAAGCGCCACAGACATGCAGTGGACAAGTTCTGTGCATGTGCACCCCTCCAATTCCAGTCATCCAGTACTTTCTTTTTAACCCAAATTCAAACCGGGTAAAATGCATACTCATCAGCTATACGATCAGACACAGCAGAGAAAGCACAAGTCTACCCATCTGTGAAGATGGTCAAGTATAAAATAAATTTTCTTTAAGGGAGGAAAAAATGTAGGACTTGCCTAAAAATGCTTGGGCTAAAAACAGGAAAAGGAAATTTTCTTCTCCAAAGCAGATGATTCCAAAGGTTAAAGGTGCCTTAATACAAAATGTTTCAATAGAAACTGTTGGGAACCTTTAGTGGCTGCCACCAAAACAACTACTACAATACAGCTGTATGTATTTGCTAGACTATGGGGAAATATTCATATTTTTAGCATAATCAAGATAAAGAAATTTCAATATTAAGGTTCTATTTAGAATCCTACTTGAACGTTTCAGAGACCATGGATAAAAACAGACATACAAACCAAAAATAAACCAGTAAATACTCTGTCAGCACTGGACTGAAATTACTCAAGGTACAGCTCCAGAACTTCCCAAGGGCCCCGCTGTACTTACACTTCAGACATGTCTTCATACATATTTTACACTCAACAAGAGAAAAGTGCAGAAGTGGTACACATTACTTGAACTGCTGCAGGAGTCTAAAATAGTCTCTTCATTGCAACCAACAGATAATGAATATACATGAGGAATAAAAGCAGCACACAACATTTTTCTCAATACCAAGTACCATGGTTTTTGAACGTGTGATATTTCAGATTCACCTAACAAAACCCATCTAATTTTAAAATGACCTTGTGTTTCCCCTACTACACAAAAATTCCAAAGTGAAAAACATTATTTTTCATTTATCTGTGATCAAATAATATGCTTAAATAACTTAGCATGAAAGCTATTTTTGGCATAAGGAAGTCTGTTGCTTGCCCTTTCAAAATTGACATGTCTGTGAGTTCAGATCAGTTCTACTTGGTTTCCAGGTCTATGGCAAGGATACGTTTCCAATGCTCAGAGTTATAAATCATAAAGCTGACAAAAACTTGGCAGGAGTATCACCTTCTTTTCTACCTAAACTTCAATCAAATTTCATTGGCCAAGACTCAAAGGGAAACACAAAGTTCCCAGAAATTATATCTCTGAATCACAAGATTACTTATAAAATAGTAAATAAGTACATTCATTTGTTCTTCTGAGGGAAAAAAATTAAAATCTTTTTTCTAAACCTAATTTTTCTGCTTAGTAAAATTTACCAACACTAACAACAAACAAAAGCAGAAAAAAACCTTTGAAAAAGTTTCTAAGCCATCCTACAGCTTTTGTTGATAAACCACCATATCCTAGAAATACTGTAGTATAGTATTTTAATTCCCCTTACTTTATAGTATTTTATACTTGAACATACTATTTGAATACGTATCTTCTAAAGAACAAGATTTTCATTTAAATTTGGAATTTTTGTCATTTAAATAATTATTAAACTACATATATAGAAAAAAATAAAAATCCATATCAGCTACTTTTCAAAATATCTTGAAGGTACAAAAGGTGAAACAGCAAGTTAGTAACTTATTTGCTGTTTTACAAGTTGTATGTTTACTGCAGCACAATTTAAATCCTACAACTCATTTTTAATAAAACAAGGAGATATATTTTACTAGTTGGTTGTACTGGAAAGTTCTTGTTCTGCTAAATGCATGACTACATGTGTAAATACTAAACAGGCAGAAGAAAACCATAAACTCTTTCTTTCTAACACCTGAAACATGGGAAAGCCTGTATGAAACATCTCTAACTCATTCTGGCATTATTTCTTATACCAGCAAATAGCCTCTTAGAAGAAATGAACCCTAACCTCAGTCTCAAATGGAAAGCTGAATAGGTAACAACAGGTAACCAGGACAGGAATTAGTTCTTACCTAATGAGTTTATAATGAGCTAAATGTATAGCAACTTCCTGAGCCAAAATTTGGACAAGATACTGGGTTTCCACTGTTATTTTGGAGAAATATCCAAAATTTCATGGTTAAATATCCTAAAAGAACAATGCTTTAACTGCAACAGCCAGCTGTCTTTCCCCACAGCTTCAGTCATGGCAGCATTTTAAGACAGCAGAACTTTGCATCTAAAAATGAGGAAGGCAATAAACAGTGCAGAATCTGTGGCTCAGGTATATTTTTTACACAGTAACAGCCACTATTATAGTTCTCAAGTAAATATAGAATTACAAGATACACTACAGCATATAGATGGGGTAGGCTGGGTGGTAGGCAGGCAAGAAAGAGAAAGACTGGGAGGCTGAAGACAAGGAGGAAGTTATCAAAAATATGCCTAAAAGTTGAGAGGACAGATGGTTTTGTGGTTCTGACATCGTCTTCCTGTGCACTGTGGTGGAAATCATACAGGCACAGTACACTTCATTTCCTTAACCATGAAACCAGAACAGGAGCACTTCAGCTCCACCAGCACTGCAAGGATAAATGCAGGGAAGATTTGGAAGCTCAGATTCTCTAATAGGGAGACATTTCAGAGCCCCATGTGAAAATAATACTAGATTACACAAAACTTGAAGCTTATAATTGCACAGTATTTCAATATCATCTTTCCAGACAATTTTGGTTTGCTATGCTGAACTGTAAAGTTTATGAATTAAAGACCTATGAATGGTTACAGTCTCCATATAACCAACAAGGGAAAAATTTCAATGGCTTTCTATATAGAAAGAAGAAAAAGGGGAAAAAAGGTCAGACTGGATTTTATCCCAGGCACTTTTACTGAAGACTGTGCTTAGGAGGTCGCACAGGACAGAGGTCTGTATTTCTGATCTGGCATCAGAAAACAGAAATAGCAACAGCAAGCATTATATAACCTATGTTGCTAAGGGTTAGACTGTGACGCAAAGGAAAACTATATTTTATTCATTACAACCCCAAGGATGAGGGAAAGAGAAAGGCAAAGAATGCTGCAGAGAAGAGGAACTGGAGCACAGAGACAAAACTCTGGAAGAGGACTTGGGGGTAACAGGAACCTCCGCCTCCATCATTTCACAGAGGGCCTGTCCTAGTCCATCCATAAGTGAACCTGATAGAAGCAGTCTGACAAAACCACAGACAAACCATGGGTGTAAGTTTGCAAAGCTCATTCCAGTAATTCTAACATTAGAGGATTTTATGCCAATAAATATTTTAAAGATTTAAAACTTTAAATATTAAAACACACCCTAGACACAACAAGTATTAGCAAAAGCTTACTACTGGAACAACTCATTTGCTCATCTTTCAGAAACAACTGCTCAATTGAATCAGATGTGTGTGAAGAGTAAACCTAAAGCAAAACGATATTAATATGTTACCAGGCACATCTACCAGTTCTCATAGAGTGAACCTTTTTTTCAATACCATAAAAGATTTTAACATATGTTTTTAAGATTCTAAAATTAATATATAAAATTTTACTTATTATTTAAAAAATCACTCCAGTTAATGTTCTATTCCCAGTAATTCTAAATACGGAAATGATACGTCCCTTTCATAGCATAAGCTTTTCAGTAAACCAAAAGGTACACAAAATTTTCTTAATATTTTTAATGCTTCCATTCTACTTTTAATAAACTACCTTAAAAGTCAAGACAGATACTTAAATGCTATTCATGAAACATCACCACTTAATTGACCCACAGATTCACATAAACCCAGAAAGCTCCCACCTTGATGAGATTGCCCTGGAGGGCAACCACACACACAAAAAAAAGATCAGTGATAGTATCAAGATTTCAGTTTCTTGTTGTAGTTTCATGCTTTAGAAGAACTATGTGGCTTGTGTGGACTGGCAGAATGTTTTTGGCTGGGGAGGGGACGGGCTGGGGATGTCGAGGCTTTGGGTGTTTTTGTTTGTTTTCTGTTCATGTCGTGGGGAAATTTTGTTTGTTTTGAAATTTTCTATAAATGCAAAGATTGTTCTGAGAATCTGACAGCAAAAGGGACCTCTCTAGAGTTGTGACACTAGCTGGCCATGGAGCTCATAGGTACCCATGTTGCAGTATCTTGTATCTCTGAAGCTGACAACACTACAGCACAATTTAAGAGATTTCCATCTGCTCCCACATAACTTGGTCCCACAGTTTTACAGTAAACGTAAGACTTTGCTAGATGCACAGAAAGAACGGCCCCTTTCACTGACTTCGTTGCACACACATTCCTTTCTTGTTTGGGAATTCCATGTATTCTTATTTCTAAAGAAAGTAGGACATTTGAAAGGCTGTACAGTAGTAATTACCATTTCCACTCAAAATGCTTTTTGAAGCATGTCCAACTTTCACTGCACCTGAAATGCCATTAAAAGGCTAAGCTAGAAGATGCAATGTCTTAAAGGGGCAAAACAACATTTTCAGACAGTAACTTCTGTTGCAGTTGAGAGGGACCACACCACCACAGTAAAAATAGTTAAATCTCAAGAATACTTAGTTCTTCCTCTTTTATTTTTTTCTTTCTCCCCTCACTGACATTCTAGTAACACTTATTTTACTGAAAATCTTCAAATCTCCAGTGCCCATTTTATCATGTCCAGCTTATGTCCTTTTGTGATAACACTGCCCATTAACTTCAACAGCTCTTCTCCCTTTTTGGTATTACCCTACCTGGTATATCCACAGACAACATAATAAGCATAAGCCCTAGCCTGCATTCTGCCATGCTAAACATGACAAATGCAGTCATCTCCTGTAATAAATACTCTCTAGGGCTTCTTTGTTCCTGTTCCTATAATATTTGTAAGACCCTAACTTGATTTGACAAACTAAATGACCTCTCTCAGATCTTCTGGAGAATCTCAGTTGTTTTAAACTCACTTTGATAAAGGGCGTAATCCTGCTTTACAGAAATGTACCCTTCGATACTACCTCCAAGACTGCTTCAGGAGAAACAAAAGACAGCTAAGTCCAACTTAATAAAAAGTCTTCCACATCACTTGTTTTAATCCCACCAGAAAAGCTGAAATAAGAACTACAAGTTTACAAAAATACTTATCAGTATTTATTAACTGTAGCTACTGAAATGAAAAACATTCTTAACATTTTAGTTTAGCCAGTTATTGTCTGGCTCCCAGACTCCTGAAAACAGTTACGTAACAGGAAACACTGTTTTAATGTGGGCAATTGCAGTAGAGATGGATATGGCTATAGGCCAGAGTGCTGTACAACTCCAGAAGGCCAGATCCATATAAAGGACCTGATACATGAAATCTGGGGTTCTATACCCAATATACTATTTAGAAAACTCCCAATCTAAATACCATACATACTTCAGTTTCCTAAGTTCCAATGTAAGCCCCACCATGCATAGCTGCTGTACCTCCCTCTGGATAGGTAAGAATGGATTGGCACCTACTTCACCCTGACCTCAAGTATGGTGCAGAAACTGGATTTCTCCTGACTCTTTCCCCATATGGCATAAATCCAGGTTCTTCTGACAGCTGGTAGTTGCTGATTCTTTTACAGGTCTGAAGAAGATGACACAGCTCTTTTTTGCAGTATCAGGATATAAACCCAGGTTTTATTCACTCTGCTGCTGCAGGTGGTTCCCACTCCTTTCTTTTCCATTGCAGAAGAGGTCTTAATGCTGTTGGGTAAAGGTAACACCTACTCCTCCTGTTGAAAATTATCTACTATACAGAAAAGAATAAAAAAAAGTTTCTCAAGTCTGAAAGATCAAATCAGAAAGCTTGTTCCACCTGGGACACTGACCAAAAAAGACAAGATCAGTCCCTGACCCAGTCCCCATTGAAAGGGCCATTCTACTCTGTTATGGAATGAGTGTTTCATGGGAAATCATAATCCAGTCCAGAATACTCAGTTTTTAAAAGACTTTAGATCTATTAAGGCAATAAAGAAAAATCAGAAGTCACATAAAAGAGAGCATACTAAATTAATCTTGACAGCACATTTCTTATATTGTAAAAAGTTTTTTATAGGTAAGGCTACAACATCAGTAAGGATATCTGCCCACTGAGTGGACACTGCAATAGAGAATTGGCAATCACTGATATTGGCCTCCACATAGAAAAGGGAAGCAGAAACAAGCTTAGAGCCAAAATTTGATTGCAGTTTTATTTATAATAAAAGGAATAATGTGCATATATTTGCTTGTGAACACCTGCATGATATTAAATTTGTTTTTACAGTTACACAGATTGTTCATGTTCTTACCAAGATAAATGTACTTTGCTTCAAAATTTCAGTTAGGTGTTTGTGCCATGCCTTTATCAAGCATATTCAGATTCATATTAGAGTAAGCACAAATCAACTTGTATTTTAATGGTGCCATCTGTCAGATTTTTTTTGTATTCTGCTGCCAAAGCAGCGAAAGATCAAATGAAATAAAATCTAAACATGAGGTTTCATTTACCCTGCCGCAAGAAATAATTTTCAAGGTGGCAAAGACAGATCTGTTTGATAATTACGTATTTTCTGCTAAATTGTTTCATATGCTTAGAATATTTGGGATTTAGCCAAGAAGAAAAGCAAAATCACTTCTTTTAGTTGAGCAGTTCCCCAAAATATACATCAAGTTATCTTTGTACAGTTGATTCTTAGGTAAAAAGATTTACATTAACTATTTCTTTCACTATGTTCATCAGAAAAAAAAAAACAAAAACAACTGTTACAGAAATATAAGCATTTAGCTTAACAATTTAAAATACTTTGAAATACTCTACTGACAATTTCACTCAAATGACTCCATCTGCTTTACTAAGCCATTTGAATTATTAATAATAACATCTATAAATATGTTCCTTTTGACAACTGTCATTAATGACAAGATACATTTTTTATATAAAATAACCCATTGCAACTATTCATCATATTTGTTCAATCTTTTAATAGAAACTAAGTTTTGCTTCCATACTTAAGGCATTTGCTTTAGTTCTAAAATTAATCCATCAAATTAAAGATTATCTTTGATAAACCAGAATGAGAATCTATTATTAGTTTTAATATGTTAGTGAGGGAGATGCATATAGGACAGATGAAAAGATGACACGGAGCTCTCTGTGGGATTCAGATGGTGACTGTTAGAGAGAGGAACTCCACTTCCTTCCTGCATCCCAGCCCTTTGTGCAGGAGGATGCTGAACTCACCAAGAGTGTTTTAATTAGAGTTTATAAGTTACAGCATATTCTGATAATAACTTTTTTTTCAAATATACTGTTGCTATGAATTGTTTTGTAGAAGTAATTCCAGATTGATTCCAGGCCCAACTTCATGCTAATTGCCCTGACCTTACAGTACAAAAGAAGGAAGAGCAACATGAGTATTTCTGGCAAAAGCTATACACATTCCCCTTACTGCCTTGCACATCACCATTTTTGTAACACTACTGCCAGTCATAATTTAAAGATTTAATTTTACCACTACATTTAATGCATCACATACATTTATCAAAGGACATAGAAGTATGTTTCCATTTCGAAGCAGTTTTCATCTCTGTTGGAGAAGAGCTTGCATACAAACACATTCTGGATATAGTTTATTAATTCTACAGTTCAGCTCCAGATATCTGCATTCCGAATGAACAGAAAATTGAATGATCCTCATTCTTGTAGCAAAACACAAGTAATAAAATGGCAAGAAATGCCATGGTTCAAAGAACAGGAAAATTTGATTTAGAAAGGTGAGACACCCCTCAAACACTTGCATAAGGCTGTGCAAGGCTGTTGGAAAAGTTAATGGTTTATGTTATTTTACCAGTTTAGGAAAAGGGAAACGAGTCTACTGTTTCAACTTTGTGGTACCTGTGTATAAACTACTAAGCGAAATAAAATAAAATGTGCTCTGCTAAAAGCATAACTGGTCTCTCAGGTATGTTTAATAGAAACATAACAGAAAAATTCAAGCGCAAAAGGAAATTAAAAAGGCATATTACTGGTGGTAACTATACTAATGTACGAGCAGAGGAAGGTACTGACCCGTACAAAGATAAAATAGCAGGTAGGATAAACAGGGTCTGTTTTGCACAAAGGATATACACAACTTCTGAGTTTAACGGATCTTGTTCAGTCTCACAAAAAGACAGACACAAAATTGCCAGGAATTCCTTCTTCAGGACAGCTTGTCTTTGCAGGGAAGATAAAAAGTTAATATTTCTATGAGCTTTCCTAGTCTACTTCTAGCTTTAACAAAAAAAAAGACATTATTAAAAAAGTAATGTCTAATGTATCAGATTTATTTTCCTGCTCTTCATGCAGGCTGTGAAAAACTATTGATACTTGTCTCTCTTCTCAAACATAACTGGCATAATTTAGGGGTGAATTATAAATCAACTATAGGGAATTCAGTAATGTATTTCTCATGAAAGGAACTATGGGTGTTTAGTCTAGTTAGTACTGTAGTAATTTACAGCTTTCTGCTTTTATATACCAAATGGTATTTCCATCCTTAGATCCTAGTGCCAAAAAAAATCTAGTATTTCATTCCAAACATTTAGCAGTATTGCAGTATGCATACATAAATATATAGCTGCCAGTCTTGCAGAATAAATTCAAGTGACAAATACTTTATATGCAACCTGAAATCAACTTACTCTGCAAGCAAAACAGCAAAAGCTTCTGCTATAAGCAATTCATCATGCTCATAAAATAAACAAAAGAATCAGAACTGATTGCAAATTCATTGTTGTGTGGCATAAAAATACAAAAATAATCAGCTTTTAAAAAATAATTTATTACTTGTATCTCTCATTTCCATTTATCTTATGCATGTAACTTTCTTATACAGAATCTGTAAGTGGGGTGACAGTCTTTCAATTCAATTTGAGCAACATGTAGTCCATTATTGCATTCAGAAAGTAGACAGCAACATTTATTTTCAGATATCTACACAGAAAAGATGATGCTGCAGCAGTGTTATAATTGAACTTACTGCATCAGCTAACAATTTACCAGGCTGAGATTAATTTTTGAGTTACTAGAAATTACACAATTATCATTTAAGTATAAATTGCTTAAGGTTATTACCAATGTCTTAAGAGGAAGATAGTTTAGTTTGTGGTCTTAATATAATCTAAATGAAGTAGATATCCTATTTTATTTCCTAGGTTGTTTTTTTGACAAAAGAAAGTGATATTTTGGGAAAGTTAGTGCTTTGGCTCCTACTGATTACAATTATCAGTATCAGAAGCAAAAGCATAAAGCTATTGAAATACAGAACTGATTCCCTAAACATCTCACAGATGCTGCCACATGAGCTACATCCTGTTAAGCTTTAAGTTTCTAATTAAGGGAGATTAAATCATCTGGTGTTATATCTTGGAAAGTGATAATCCTGACTACATATCTTCCAGAGAACCTTCCATATACCTACAAGTCTGAAGTATACCTATGCACATTAAATAGCATGTTTCACACTTTTAAAGTTCCTTGAATAAGGAGTTCAAGTTTTTGATGTGAAGAAGGTTCTTAATAGCACCTCCTGGGTTCTTCCATCAGAGAAGGCAAACAGAAAGGAGAGAATTTGTTCATGACATATAAAGTAAGTAAACACCTCTGTAAAGGCAGGAATTCCCATCAAGGAGTCCTAGAAGGCTCCATGTAAGAATCACATAGCTGTGCAGATAGTGCCATCATGAAACATGAAACATCATGTTCTAAGTTAGAACATCTGAAAGTGTCTGAAATGTAAGTGTATTCTCACTGCTGTACCTTCTAAAAAAAATAGCAAGAAATTGAAGCAATTTCTCAAAAAGCCTCTTCCATTTAAATTAACATGTCTCTACTTTGACATTTACTTTCATATGGCTATAGAGTGGGACTAGCTAATGCAGACAAAGAATCTTCAGAATACTTGAAAGATACCTCAAGTATGAAAATATTTATATACAGTGTAAATTCCCGTGTTTTATTTTCATATCTTGAATGAAAACGTGACCCACTTTATGAACACGAGCAACTGTAGGCTTGGGGGCCATTACCAAATCCAAAGGGAGACGGATCTTTTCCTGTATGATTTTACCCAGATAAGAGTTTCAAGCACCACATGGCTTTGAACAGCACTGAAAGAGTCTGCACAAGTCATTTTCTCCCAGATGGGTTTGGAGCATAAGTGTTTTCTGAACAGTTATAACCACCTAATATTATATCATTTGGATCTGTCCCCTTCCACTTGATACTGCCTTCCCTCCCCATTCATTTCTGTTCCTTAATCAGACAAATCCTCTCCAAGAGATTATGAAATAATTTACTTATGGTTTTCCTGGGAGAGAAGAGGAAAAATGAACATGCTATATTCTTTTCTAGGACACTTAGGAGCTTAAACTGAGAAAATAAAGTGAAGGCCAGTCTCAACTATTTAGGTTAGTCTGACCAGCTTAGTCACTAACAGTCAAGTATCCTCAGTTAGAGGAAGGCACAAAAAGACAGCACATAGTTTTCTGTCTCTTAATGGAGAGAGACACTGTTTGAACTACAAGAGCGGGAGCCCTTCCAAAAACATGTCTTTGTACATAGATGTAGTGACTCACTTGAGCCATAGCGTTCCAGAGAGATGAATTTCACAGCATGAGTTGCCCCTCAGCACTGCTACTTGATCTGATGAATGGCTATGTAACTAAATACTTGCACAAGAAACACATCTCCTTTGCATTACAAACACAGACTGGCATGGGTGTTACAGATGACATAAAATGATGGCAAAGTAATTTGAAGTTGCAAGGTGTGGAATGAAAACACTTGCTAAGGTTCCTCTCAAACAAAGCCATGTTTCTTGATTTTGTGCAAGTTTTTTTCTTGCATTCTTCTGTTTTGGTCTAATTCAGATGGATTCAAATCCTGCAAGAAGCAAGCTTAGAAGACTGCATCAGCATTCTTGCATACAGCAGATAGAGCCTAATGTCATGGTATTTTCAAAAGTTTGCCTGCTCAGGCACTTCCTCTTCTGTCATTAGCATCTCTAACGCTTTCTTCTCTTTAGTTACAAGAAGTACTGTAAGACTCATAAAATTTTTACATTGTTATTAATCCAATCCTTTGCTTGAATTATTTTTTCCCATATAGCTTATAACAGTTATTACAATATTTCACCATTCCATCTTTTTCCAGGCTTCCTTATTGCTTAATGTAAAATGTTTCCTTTGTTATTTTAACAATACTTTTAAACTTCTCATTTGTGCACATCAATTTTATAGCTTTCTTTCTCTTCTATCACGTGCTTGTCTTACTTAATTCTCTGATATGCACCCTAAGGATCTTGTGTTCTCTGCTTTCATCCAGTCTTGCATGCAATTCCATTTTTTTTACACTCTACACTTCATTGGGAAAACAATTTAGGAAGAGGTCAAAAATACAACAACTGATCCATATAATGCATTCATGACTTCTTGAAAGTTTGCCCCAACTTTTGATTTCTAACATATCCTAAATCACACATTATGATGAGTAGGAAGCTCAGAACCTTTTGGTGAAGAGTTAGGTTACCTGCTTGCACACACAGGCTCACTCGGAATTGTTTTGGTTTTTTTACTTGTTTGTTTTGGGGTTTTGTTTCTTTGTTGTGGTTTTTTTCTTTGTTTTTGTTTTTTTTTTTTACAATCAAGCCTTTTTATTGGTTTCAAAAGTTAGCCCAATTACTTCTCCTGCCCAGAAAAAACAGATTTTACGTTTTTAAGCCTATTCTCATTACAGCAAGCACTTTTAATCAAGTAAGCAGAAGTGTCTGAGAAGGAAACCACCTAGCACAACATAATACTCAAAAGGCCAGGCAATTAACCTTGGGGTTTTTTAAACATTTTCTCAATCCATATTCCTTTCTGTATTATTAATGCAAAAACAGAAACACCCTACCTTATCTTGAACTAAAACTGCCCAGCAACCTTTTCTTCTGATAGGGTTTCAGCAAAGAAAATGTCTTTTTGGTCTTGAATTTTGAAGTGAGTTAAATATGGAAGCAGTTGTTTTTAAATGTTTTCAAAATAGACAAATCAGACTAAATGCAATTGTAGAGCTCATTGACAGTGTTCTGCTAAATTATCTCTAATTCAGCTCAAACATATAAGTCTCTCAACATCAGCAGTTTATCCTCAAAATTCTTGACACAGACCTCTTGACTTTTGAGGCACTAGAAATGTCATGTCTGAAAAAATCACATTCTAGTGCTAGACCCACTAAAATGGAAAGCTAGCATGAACATCAGTAGTTTAATGCCTGAGCTCTTAATGTCCTTTTTTCCTCCCACACAGACAAATGTACCAAATGTTGGCTAAATCTCATTCCTCAAGTCACAGCCACTACTTTCTATAAAATTAAGTACTACCAAACAGTAAATCTGCATTAGCAGCTACATAAAAATTGCAAATAAAAGTAACGAATAAAAAAATGCCTGCTGCATGCTTAGAGCAAAATGCTTTGCAAAATATTAATTGTACAGTAATTGAACTCTTTTCCCTACAATATCCCACCAATGTGGAACATGTTTATTTTAAAAGCATTAACAGTAGCTATGACATTCTTAAATTTGGCTGAAGTAATAATATTGAAGCAATACACTTACTGGTTTTAGAAACATTTTACAGAATGAAGACAATAGACTTTACTAGACTTGCCTAACATATATACCATACCCTCTTTTAATACATTCACCTAACCCAAGAACTTGAAGTTTAACCAGGTTGTTTATGGGATGATTTTCCTCAGCTTTCACAGTAAACTTTCTTTTGAGCCATTCCCAAAACATAGCTCAGTAAGCCCTGAACTGCTTGTTGAAGTAGATTGGTGTTTCTCCTAAGACCATTAAAAGATTACAAAAAATAAAATATCTGCTGTTAAAGATCTGAAAAACCAATACACACCACTGAGTTGCTCACAACACTGATTAAAACCAACCCAAGCTCTGCTATACAGGTCGGTGTTTTATATGTTTTTACCCTTTTTAATGTTGCTTTTCAAAGAAAGAGTTAACAGCATTATTAAGTGTGGAAGGTTAAGTGTTTATGCAGTAGTCTCCCTTAAATGGGGGACATATCCTCAGTTGCCACAAAGTGGTACTTAACACAATGCTATGTTTTCTTAAGGAGAAAGTAAAACCAACAACCAAGCCCTGTATTTTTTTTTCCTCAAGTGACTGAGTGATACTGAACTTATTTCACAGCATGATAATTAATCAGTCCAGAAACACCACACTAAGTCAACATGTGCCAGCCTGCAAAAGTGAGAGTTCAGTCACTGCATTTGGAAGACTCAAGTCTTTGCTCACACAAACAGTTGCCCTTCCTAAAGCAGATGTCCCCAAACTGTGCTATGCATTAGGAGCCACTGCTCCTGATATGGGGGTGAGAATGAAGACGAAAAAAAAAAGAACAGAAAACCAAAAAAAGGAGTCATAAGCAGCTGTGACCACTATGCAATAAATGTCATTCCCTTAAAGCCTAAAAGCATGTGTGTGTATCTTGCTGAGAATACGCCCATCAGGCTCCCATATTCAGAGGATGTAAAAGGAAGGCAAAATTAGATTTATATGGGAGCTGAAAGGCAGTTTGCCATTCTTGAGAGCAAGAAGTGGGCAGAAGGTTGCAGGACCTTGTTAGTGTAGGATCAGGAATAAACTATTATGTCTTTGTGAGAGAGGGTCAAATGAGCTTCTAATGCATCAGGGGTAGTTCTCCTCAACTTAAAGCAGAGTTGAGAAAAAAACAAGCCTCAAGAATGACTGCATATGACATATTTATAATGCAGCAGAACAGCAATTAGTGTACAGTGCTTTTATAGTTAGCTAGTTGTACCTAGTCACCTGATAAAATTTTAGTTCAGATTCTTTTTTTTTTTAAACACACAAGGAATAAAACTTCACTTTTGCTTTTATCTTGTACTTAAAAACAGAAAAGTAAATCTCAGGAAACATACAGTTGTTCAAATTTGTCATCTCTCACTTGGGCTTTGAAGCTTAACAACCACATACCAAACTGTATACTGCTTGTGGTTTCAACACTTAGAGGCAATGAACTCTTGTTCCCTATCACAGAGGTGACAGTCACCTGCTGAATCACCAAAACCATATCCTGGCACACACACATTTCTTCTATTTCCCACTCAGTTGCTTGCCTTGGTACATCTTCCCTGCTTCTTCAGAAAAAAAGGTCAGCAAGAGATGCATGCTGGTAAATTGTAACTTATCATCAGACCTATAAATATGATACTACTTTAGCCACAAAAAGAGGAGGAAAAAATGCTTCCTAATTTTTTTGAGGTGAGGCATGAAAAATCAAAGAAGAAAGCGAAGTAATTTAATTCCTTGTGGAATGAGATCTATGGGAAGTTGAACCTAGATTAACAGTATCCTGAGCCTTTGGTTCCTAAAATTAGAGTTTTCTCTTCCTATAACAATTTTTCAATATGTTAAAACAAAGCAAAAGCTAATCAGATATGAAATATTGTTTTAAAAACAGCCATTTGTTAGACATTTGATTTGTAGAAAAGATGAGTTAATACCAACTGGAAAAGGGCAGCTAATACCATAGATTATTTTTTTAATGAATCACTAATTCTGAAATGGTTGAACTCTTCACTTAAGAAAAAAATCATATTGAAGTAACTATTCTTTTTTATACATCAGATTTAATTTTTATTATAAAGCCTAGGAATCTAAAGTGGTTTTTTAATTCCCTTTACAGTCCCCAGTTACTTTCTTATCCATCAGCTTCATTGAGGAACTCAGCTCATGCAAATTTGGACCTGGTACTCAAACATTAACTCAAATCCCTTTTTTTCCCTACTGAAACAATACCTTAAACTTATCTTCACTGAACTGATGGCTCAACAGCAACTTCATAGAATTTTTTCCTGGGGAATTTCTCTACAATTTTAACTGAAAAAATGGAAATTGTGAATTATATTCCATACATGAAAGAGGACAGTTTATTCTACTTGTAAAAGGCAATGTTGAATTTTGCAACTACTGCATTTAAAGGGTATGGAAGTGGGTTTGGAAGGTTTCTTTACAAGACCATTCATTTCTAACCCTTGCTATATAAAAATATTAATGAATAAGCACTTTCAAACAGAAATATCTCTTATTTAAATTGAATGAGGAAAACATACATTCCACCAAAAGAGACAAGTTGTATTTTTATACCAATTCATAACTTTTCAGCAATTTAGCAGAAGGCTTTCTGCAGTGACTGAATTATAGCAAAGGAATCAAGTGGGATTTTGGAGGATTGCTTCCTTTCCAGACCAAGACTGTCTTTTCTCTACTTGGGATATGGGAGTTACTCTCAGCTTATTTCAGCGCCAGAGCCTATGGAGTTATCTCGTTAAAAGCCACGTGCGTGTCCTCGGTCTGAAAGATCAGTCCTTCCTTGTCCTTTGCAGAAACCTCTGGTCACCCCCTGCACTTCCCAGGCTGCCACTGAGACTGACAGACCTCCGTTGTACTACCGATGGGGAGGAGGAATGGATCACTTGGGTCAGAACCGGAGGGATTCCCTGGAGAGACACTAACTCCCAGAGTGGTGATACAAAAACAACATTGAGGACGCTGTAAAAGTCAAGGGAAACAATATTAACTGCTCTCCTGCTGTCCACAAACCCAGGCACCCTTCATAAAAGGTTTGTCTATTTGTCAGGCATGATTTACCTCTAGCCTCCAGATGAGACAAATATTCTCACCAGATAAAAGCTGAAGAATTTTTTCACTTAACTAAGGCAGTAGCTTTTTCACAGTAGTACAGTCATATTACAAGAAGCACTGAGGGATTCGGTGTAGCTGGTGCTCCTAATTCTGAAGGTAATTAATTGCAAAGGTTCCTGCACAGGGTTTGCAGTCAGCTAATATGGATCAAGAAAAACAAAGGGAAGGGGGACACTTCAGAAACAGGCTAATACATTCCTAAAAACTCTTAGTCATGGGGCTCAAACCCTTCCTGCAGGAGATCATTAAGTCTTGAGTTTTACCTTCGAATGATGATGGGGTGCATGAAGAGGGAGAATTTTTTTTTTTTGTCTACATCACTAGGTGTAACTCATTAGCATTTACACCACCTGATAACATACTGACCAGGAATTCATATTTGCATTGCTATCCTTTTGAAGGATCAGCTACAAACCACACAATTATGTAACTTAACATCAGTCCTATTAATAGCCTTCACCTGTCTACAAAGTTTCCCATTAACTAGATCAAGAAAGCATATTAAAAACAGCCTTCAGTATCAATGTGCTGTATGACACCAGATGCCCTTCAACATCCTTTAATGTGATCAAATCAACAGCCTGGTCTCTAGTAAGATATTACACATAGCACCATACAGAGCATTACAGTATCAAAGGAAAATTCAGAGCAGCTGTGAGGCAAGCAAGAAAGACTCTGTTTTGTTCTAGGCACATCTCTTATCATTGTCTGGTAAAAATAAACCAAACAACTAATTACATAAGCAAGGAGGAAACTGAGGGCTACCCTTATTTTTTCCTCCAAATAAGTAAAATACAGCATATTAAAAAATACAGCACAAAGAAAAGAATCAATAAAGGAAAGACATCATCCTTCAGTTTGGAGCTCAGATGGAGACACTAAGAGGAGAAAGGGAATTCACTCACAAAGCTAGCGTCTTCTGGTGGCCCACAGGAATTGTACTGCTGAAGATGTGACAACAGAGTTTGATGGGCAAGTAGAATATTTCATCAGTCAGGCTGTGGACATACTCCAGTAATTCCTACTTTATGCAATCAGCTAGAATTTGTCTTGAGGGGTGAAGTATGTACACCTTTCAGCTTATTAGATGTTATACAATGCCATGCATAAAGTGTGCAGTACTGTGCAATTCAAAAGGCTGTGCAGTTCATGGGTTGAATTTCAAAAGGCAATTATTCAGTGGAAAAAAATGAGCATCTCTTTGTTCAATTAAAAACAGAGTTTAGCATGCATCACTAAGGGCGACTAATTCCTATTTGTAGGTCTCCTTTAAATGTTCACAGCTGGCAGGCAGCAAACCTACATTTTCTTAAGGCAGTTTCAGATAACCATTCTAGTTCTTACAGTTTAGTTAATTTAAGCCTCTAGAATAACTATGGTGAGTTTTATCATTTACATAATTCCTTTTTAAACATCCAGATTGGACACTGCACTGATAAGCAGGAGCTCCCAAGAGACTTTTACCAGGAAACATTTATCAATACATTACCTGAAACTTTGAAGAGCACTTTTGAAATTCATTATTTTTAACCTCTTTAAAAAGAGTTAACTAATAAATTAAACAATTACAGTGACCAAGCTCTGGTAAATAGAATTAGCTCCTAGCTATCTAGCTGGATTTCCAAGACAATTCACAAGGCAATCATTCTTTAAGTAAGTAGTTTATCTAACTAAGAGCAAAAACTGTTTAAGCAGAGGTGAAGTTTTTGTTTACCCAGGAAAAATAAACAGTGTTATAACTGGCTAGAACTGTAAACATCTACAGAGCTCAATCATACAAGCATGTCTTATTTCCTGTTAGACTTTATCTGTATTCTGATAAGGAAAAACTAGGGCATTTCTTCCATTGGCAAGCACACAAAGGAAGAAAACTGCTGAGTCATAAAGACATAGACAGCAGTAAAAACTATTCGAGTATTAATAGATTGATTGTACACATTTTTAATGTGTATTCATACTGAAGCCTTAAATAACTAGGACATGTTTCTAAGGTCATAGTCAAGCAAAGCATACTTCTACAAATTCAGATGGATGAATCATGAAGCCCATGGAAGACAGATGTTGAGAGCCCAGTGCTATCTCTAATTATAATTCTCCACTCAAACTGTCATTGGAGAAGGGATCAACAGTTGTGGTGATTCATATAACAACACCAAAAAGCTCCAAATCACATTATCTTTAGGTGCTACAGTACAGCAATAACATTAGCAAAGATTACAACAAGACTTGGAATGCACAAGGCCAGAGAAGCAGTGGTACTTCCTACTTCCTGATGCTAGGCTTTTTATCTTGCTACCTGTTCTGGGTTTGAATGTCACACAACAGTGTCAATCTCCAGAACACTGATGTTGTTAGAACAGGATAAATTATATTTTAGGATAAATTATATTTTAGGCTCTGATCTTGTAAACAAGAGCCAGGAATCCAGAGCAAAGCCCAGAACAGTATGCTTAAAACTAATCTCCCTATTAACAAGAGCTACAGAGAAAAAACAAATGCTCTGCGTACTGGGACAGGGTACTCAAGAAATTTTACAACAGCTCTGTAGAACATAAGAGGCTCCTATAATGACTTTTCATATGCCTTTGATTAAATAATACACATAAGGCAGAGAAGAAGAGATAACCTTTTATTTCTCTTCCTTGCAAAGGGAGTTCTAACAATCATTAACATCAATCACTGAAATACCAGAATGTAACAGGAAAAGAAAATCCAAAGAACACATTAACTGTTAGCATTTGTACTGGTTTCTCCTCTTATCCTACAAATACAGTGACATTTTAAGCTCTTACTTTGTGATATAAACAGAATTTTTAATTTTAGAGGTTCAGTTTGGGTTATATTAAATTCCATCAATCCATGGGGGTATAGAGCTGCCCAGCTGAATCAGATGCCTAGTGACACAGCACTCCTAAAAATAAAAGCTAAGATTTTGAAAACATACACATTTTGAGATTTGGGATGATGTCACAGCTACATGGCTTTAATCATCATTTCTGAAGATCAGAATTTAGGACTTCAAAGCTTAAATCCCTACTTATCGTCTGTTACGTAAAATACAGGCTAAAATAGTCTGTAGCAGACAGTCCCAAATGCTCAGTATGAATCTCAGGGGATTGGGGGCAAGTGGGGGAGGTTTGGAGAAAAAAAACTAAAAGGAGACAAGCAGTGAAAGAACAAGCATGGATTAGGAAATAACTTGAATGGTATAACTATACAATTCCAAGGTTCACATTTTGAAATAACTTTGGATTTGGGCCAGAGGGGAAGAGAATACAAAAGGAAACAGTTGGTTTGTTTGGGTTGGGTTTTTTCCCAATTATTTTTTTTCCTCCAGCTCTCAGACAAGATTCAAAGAAGTTCATTCAAAATGGTGAAAATTAATTCACGTGCGTGGTACAAAATGGTTGTTCTATAAAAGCTAGTTAGAGAACAACCAAACTATGGGGTATTTTCTACCTTGGGTGTAGAAAAAAGCTCAAGACAGAAACATGAATCAAATAATACTACCCAAGCCCACCAGAAGCTGCTGGCAACAATAAATTCCTATGCAGCATCCACATAAACACTCAAAAGCAGTAAGTGCAGCCTAACTCCACTGCTCTACAGGGCTGCAGCTTTTCCTGGTGTGGAGGTCAAGCATCTATGAATGCAGCAGCAGCAGCCGGGAAAGGAGGTAATGTGAAAGGGAAGTCACACTTTCAAAAAATACATGAGGAAAACTGCATTAGACAGACACGGCAGGTAAAGATGGTAACTGTCTAAAAATAAAAGCAAGTCAGGACAGATATACTGTATTATCCTGGTCTTACTGGGTTGTGTTTTAATAATTTTTGTACTGTCAGGTTTCTGTTCCCGACTTCCATCTGACACTTGGCAGAAAGGCTACGTATACCTGCTAGACTGGAAATACGTTGCTGCCCTTCTCAGTGTGACAGAATAACTACACTGTCTCCCACTTTCCTGTCTTTCCCATTTGTACATCTTAGCCATACTCTCCAGAACAGGAACCACATACAGTCTGTTCTCTCCAGCACATAGTATGATAGAAAAGTGGGCATGACATGAAAAATACGTTATCAAAAAACATATTTTATGTGATGACAATGGCTGCACTGCAAATTTAAGCTATGCTATGCCAAGGAATGTGTGTTAATTATATTGCAAAGTAAAAAAAAAAAAGGTAATGCAAACTTACTGGAAAAAAAAAAATCTTAATTAGTTTGTTATTGCTGTGCTTGCCAGAATCACTAGCATCCCACATAAGAAACCAATTCTAAACTAATTTTGAGCGGAAACTTTCTTCTATAAATGCAGAATACTGCCCAATAAGCAGGAGGGGAAAAAACCCCACATACTTTAAACCACAGGAATTCTTAGTGAAATGGATGAAAGGACAATTAATAAGCAACATGTTGAATTTTGTTTCTAATGTATCGATACGCACACATAGCACAGCTACTTAATTTTAGATTCTGCAAGTCTCTCCTTTATTCTCAGTACACCTTTAAAAAGAAAAATCATGCCCCTAACATTAAAAGTGATCATTCATACAAACCCTACTTTTAACCCTTTAATCTGTTTCACCAAAATCCTTAGAAGAACAACTATGGAAGTTTTTCCTTACCACAGTAAATTATTTCAGTGATTGTCAATTCATCATATAAGGACCAAGCCTAGAGGCAAAAGAGCTTTTTCCTTTGGTATGCATGGGGAACACAGGCTATGCTAAATGATTGTCCAGTTGTGGTCCAGATGCTGAGCTCACACTAACCTGCGTCCACACAAAGAGCTGTTGTCCCATGTTCTATTTTCTGTTTTTCACTGCTGAGTGCACACAAGCATGGGCACTTAACATCAAAATGAACTAAAGTAATACCAGGACAACACACAAAGTCTTTGCTGACTGTCAGCAGACACCTGCCTGATTCATCCTAGTCTCTTATAAATAAAAAGCTTGCCTTAAGCCACTTTTAGAAAGTGTCTTACATGCACAAAATAAACACAATAGGGGTGATTTAAGCTAACCTGCTTGACTTTGAGGACTGCTAATCCACTTCAGTACAGCAAGTAGAACTGCACAGCTGAGAAGCGACACCACCCTAAAACACTTCTTAGCTTTGACTTGCCACACAACTTTATAAAGAAACAGACTTGAAACTCACTATTTTAATCCACTACCTCAATTTCCTTCTTAAGTCAAGGACAAATTTGTTCATATAAAAGCATACCAGAGTGCCTGACATGGGGATACAGGAAGCCTTCTGACATCATTTGGTCTTGAGACTAACCTGACCACACTAAACTAGTGTATCTACAGGGTCACTTAGCAGCACAGTAACTTCACTAACAGAGAACAACAATCAAAAGCTACTGCTTAACAGAATACAATCACCAACACAACAAACTAAGATCTTCTGTAGTTGTGCAAGAGAAAAATGCATACACCTCTTTCCTACAACCTGAAATACAGCAAGCATGCAGGTGTCTACAATATTTCAGTAGACGCTGCAGAAAAAATCACCTGTCTCTAGCTCCAGAGAACTCTGTACCATCTTAATAACTACAGTCAAGGGAAGGTGTTCTTTGGTAGTATTTTTTTATTTTTTATTTATATACACACACACATATATAAACACACACACACACTTAGCTTTTAAGTAAAAACAAAAAAAACCTTGTAGACATTTAAGCAAGGCACATTTATTCAAATTGATGTAATTTTTTGAGATGTCTTTCGCAAAAGAGTTCTTTTTCTCCCCCCAGACTTCCGTCTTCAGAAAACACACATTCACTCTAGATTATTTAAACTTGGAAAAATGCAAGTGTTTTCTTTGAAAAAAATATCTATTGTTACAGCAAAAACTAGGGTTTCCTTTCAAGCAAGATCATATGATTACGCGTTTATATTTTACTTTCCGCAGGAATTTACACACCCCCCATTTGCATCCTGTTATTCATTTAGTGTTTCCCTTTACTTCAGCATGCTGCGTTAATAAAGTGAGCTTTGGCTCGGTCTAGGCACTCAAGGTGACAATCAGTGCTCACCCTTGCATTTGTCAGATTTATTCTACAGGGTCTTCTGTATATATTCAACCACACAAAACACTCTTTCGAAAGAGCCCTTCTGAGAAGCACTGCATAGACAAATCACAGAAATCAAACCTAGAGGTTTTCAGAGGTTTTTTGCTAATTCTGTTTTTCAAAGCATTATTTTTTCTTTTGGAAGGTGAATTACACTGAAATAGATTCCATGTTATTTAAGAAAACTAAAACAGTAGAAAGATCTCATTTTCACTATTGCGTCTGTCAGTCATAAATTGGTTACTTTTGTTTATCTTCACTTAAGTCATCGATTTTAGTCTTTAAATACCTTCAGATGGAGCCTAATGACTAACCTGATTTGTAGTCCTACAATACAAAGGCCTGAAAAGAAGTATCAAAAAGACTTTTTCTGCTAATAAAAGCCATTAAGAAAACTTCTACTGAAGCTGTTCTATCCAAAGATATATTTTGTTTTTCCCTGTAGAGAAATCCTAGCCTTAAACTCTAAATCATAGCCTTAAACTTTATTCCAAGACCTTCAAGTGTAAGTTGGGTGGAAGAGGCAGCAAGAATAAAAATCAAGCAGTTCCTTTGCACAAGAAAATGAAATGAGAAATTAAGATTTGCTATTATCACTCCAACCCAAGTAAGACAAAAAACTTGCAGTATTGGATTTATTTTAGAAAACATAATTGAAACAACCACAACAAAGCACATTTCACTGAGACTAGAACTTCTTCAATTCACCAAGAGAACACAGACAAACAAAATAATTTCTTTTACAGCAGTCTACCTGAGATAACATCTTGCAAAGATTTTCATGAATCTGAGGTGCTAAGAGAACTCTCATTTGATGGGAGAAAATATTTTCATTTGAAAAAAAAAAAAACTGCTAGACATATTTGGCCAGCTCTAGCCTTAGAGCTTAGACTTCATACTAAGAACTGTCCTGAACGAGCACAGAAACCAGGACACATGAAAATATTATTCAAGCAATAAAACAATATAATTTTATAAGCATTAATAAACTGAAGCCAGTTGATACAATAAATGAAAATAAACATCCTGTAGTCCTGCAGAAAAAAGCGGAACTATCTTAGACACGTTTTCTTGAGTCCTTTCATCCATAGGATGGAGGCTGAGACAATCTTAAAATGATGAGGACAGAGGTTATTTTAATGTCCAAAAAAGTTTAAAAACAACTTGAAATTTAATATCAACTCCATTGCAATCAAGATTCTTCAGCTACAGCTGATCAATAAAATTTCATCTTCAATATAAGAATTGTAAAATCTCAGTGACTGTTAAAATAAAAGGACAATTAATTAAATACAAGTTCCTTGCTTTATTCCTGCAGTGAAAAGGATCAGACTGTCTGCCTTTGAAGAAACTGGCATGAAGCCTAGCAGTGCATCTCACCCTACAGAGCAGCTCAGGTAACAAAGGAGAGAGAGGGACAGGACTCCTTGGCCAGCTCCGAGGGGACCAAGGACACACACTTCTGACCCCATGGCTGCTCTGAGTGCTGCTGTATTACCCTTGCCAGGACTGGGGTCAGTGCACACCTGCCCACAGAGCTGGAGAACCTCAGCTGTCATTTTAATGCCTCACGTCCTGCCTTAATCAGGGCTTGGACCCAGGAGAGATTTTGTCTCTATTCTTTACAAGTCACCTTTGCAATAAACTGCAGGAAGGGGCACTATCAATTACTTTATATCAAAGCGAAGTCATTTTTGATGTATCATTAAGCAAAATACAGCTGGATGGGAACTCATATGACATATTTTGAAACAGTAATAGTTTTAAAAAGGCAATTTTCAGAGGGGGAAAAGAGAAATCTCTTGGGTATCTTTGACAGTGTGATGAAAAGGACTGGAGGACTCATTAAGGGCAATATTACTTCCAAATGCACGGCATTGGAAGGCTGGTGACCTAAGTGAAATATAAGTAGTTACATTTGGTTTCAAGAAAGTGGAAAGCTTACTTTACACAGTTACATTGTATATATTCACGCAACTGGAGGTTCCATTAAAATACAGATAAATTTAACAGTTTTAAGTACTTAAACAGCTGAAATCAACATGCAGTATAAACCGAATTTTACGAGCAGTTCAAACCCAAATAAAGTCCCAATGCTTACCGTCAAAAAAACTTTTAGCTCTCAGGTAACTGACGCTAAGCCTAAGCACAGACAGCTTATCCAATTTGGCGATAACATCTTGAGGGAAAGGCAGCAGGCTCGCCAAGCGGTCCAGCTCCGCATTCAAGCGGTCCCTGTGTCTCTTGGATGGATTGGACTTGACTCCTTCAGCTGGGGACGGCTTTACACTGCGGCAAAAAAAAAAAAAAAACAATGCAAATGCCAGGTCTGTTCCAAAGTGAAGGCAAATATTTGCCAAGCCTAAAGTTACAAATTGTAACATTCTCAAACTGTAACAACGAAAATGTTTTCCCAAGTGACTTTGTTTCCCTTTAGAAAAAAGAAAAAATTACCTAAAATGGCTTAATCTCCCCTCCAACACACACACTGTTTAATGAAGCAATTTGAGATACAATGTTTGAACTTGCAATGAACACTTGAAACCTTTGAGATTCAGTATTTTTTTATAAAAAGCTTCCTATATTTTCAGTCAAATTTCACTTGAGTTCCTCCTAATGTTAGTATTCCAAATACGTCAATAACTTTTAGTAATATTTGTGTACAAGTAAATTTGACAGTAGACTTTTCCACTTCAATAACAATTTCTCACAGATATCCTAATTTTTATCAGTTTGGAACAGGCTATTATTATTTGAATACAACAAAAGTTTTAGTAAGTTGCTAGTCATCCAAAACTATACAGAAAACCACGAGATATAGCTCTGCCAGCATGTAAAATCTTTGTAGCAAACACTAGGAGCTCATCCTTTAAGTCACCTCTCAGCTGAAGGCATTTCATCTGAGTACAGCATGACAAAAGCATGCCTTTGTACCTTACAAAGAACAAATTTAAAAGCTTTGTGTTATGAATTACGTAATGCAGTTTTTGTAAACTTGCTATTTTCCATTCATATCCACCCTGAGCTCAAATTCCAGATACTTGGATACTCACACCTTCCCACATACACAGAAGTCTGGGAACAGGTTTAAACCCCTACTCATTTGAATTACAATTAGTCATTACAAGCCAACACTGAAACCAAATAATTTATCTGCATAAGCCATAGGACATTTTATGATCTTTGTTAAACAGTTTTCTAATTGAAGAGTGACTCATTGCCACTTTTCCAGTACTGCAGTTCTATGTGAGATCTGCAGCAGTTATCAATTTGTGCTGCTCTCACAGAAATGTTTGTTCTGCAAGATGCATCGCTCAAAAATACTGAGCATAAAGACATTCAGCAGCTAATTTCTTCAGTATTTCGTTTAGTCTGCTCCCAACTGTCACCCTTATATCAATTTTATGATGAGCAATTGCAGAAGCACCAATAGTTATTTTTGACATTGCTTAAACCACACAGAAAAGTAATTTCGTCTTTTGTTTTCAGTCAAAAGAGTACCGACAGAGTGGACATTCTTATTTTTAGCTTGTTTTTACTTTACATTTCAATTACCCTTCTTGTTAGTTTAAATTCAAGCCCTTCTTTCTACAGCCATTGCTTATTCAATTGTCACTTCTCAAAAACTTGTACTTAAGCCTGGCTGCCTGCTCCCCAGCACTACAACTGCCCTTTTCCACATTAAAGGAGCCTTTTGTAGAGCCTGGAAATGTGAAGGTACCATAATACAAAATGTTGTTAACAGATATACATGTAATATATCAGCTGAAATTACTTCCCAGATGGATAAAGTTAAACTTGCTGCAGAGTAAATATTGTAAATTAGTAGTGCTTTATCCTAAAAACATTTGAAAAGTGGGCAAAACAGTTGAATCAAGAATTATGAAAATACTTTCTCTTGAAAAAAATCATAGGCTCATCATCAATGGCAATGGATGACAAACTATTTGGTTAGATGTGTGCTTCGGTCACAAATCATGACTTTGACACCAGCATTTCACCATATTCCCAAATGAACATTAAACTTTAAATAATTTAGCAAGGTTTTCTTCATAGTCTCTTATGCTGGCAGAATATTAACTTGTACAAACCATATGATTAACAAGACTTAAATATAGCCCTAAAAAAATAAAGTTCAAAATCATTAAGCATTAGCAGCAACATTAAAGGGTATTTCTTAAATGTTTTTTATGTATTAGACAGTTTCTAAATGTAGAAACAAAATACTGGATTTCAAACATTAAGCATGTAACAGTTGTATAACAACCAGCAAACAGCTAACTACTATCAAATCAAAGTGGTCTGCTTCTGAAAAGCAGAGGACCCCATAGAAACCATCCAATACACACAAACTTCACGAAATAAATCAGCACTAAGTAACAGGCTTTTCTATATTAACAACTGTCCCCTGCTTTGCTTTAAACTTGCAAATTGACAAATTAGTTGAAACTATGTGCAACTGTGCAGTCATCTCATCAGATTGTCAATTAGATGTGATTGTTTTTCTACTTTAAATTTAGTTTCTAAAGATTTCTCTTACTTTTAACTAGCTCAAAGCATTTCTGAATACTAAGTTACCGGTATTCCCAGTATAAATCTTGCCGTATTCTCTCCCCCCAAATCAAACATTGATTATCCCCAATTTTCCCCTTTGTCACCCAACTAAAATTCATTATATAAAAATGGATCCTTCGGTGATGAAGGGAATCAGGGCGGGAGTGCCGGGGGCATAAGCAGCAAGCTAAACCATTTTCCATCCACTTATATAAACCCTCGATGCTAAAGACAGCCAAGCTTCAGTGCAGAAAATTATCTTCAAGGCAAATTATGTGCGATGGCAAGATTAAATCCATGTATTTACTTTATTTAAAAGAGGAAAAAAAAAAAAAAGACTAAAGAGGGAATGTATTTAAGCTGATCTCCCCATTCTTAATCTTCTACCTTTCATAGGACATCTGAATTCCCTAATCAAAGACCAGAGGTCTCTGTACACTCAGTGCCTCTGAACTGATCTACAAACCTTATTACCCAACAGCTGCAAGACAAGCAAGAACACTTAATTTTTGACTTAACAATTTTAAAGGATTTGCCATCACAACACCAGCTGACTGCTGTTTTCACAGGTCTGCTACAGAATACTTAATCAGAAGTTTTCATTACACATACTCATCACGTGCACCTTCGCAGACATTAACACTAAATTATTAAATTTACACAATTACATGAGTCTTAATTATTATCAAAAGGCCAAATTAAGTTTCAATACTTACATGCCCATTTGTATTATTTTAAAAGGAAATTGAAGCAGTTTCTGACAAAATGCAAAGGGAGCACAATTTTATTTTGTTCATGACAACATAAAACACTGGGGAAAAAAGTAGAAAACCCAGCAAGCACTGAAAAGCATGATTCCTTAGTAATAAGACTGAAGTGTGAAATGAAATCAGAGAATAAAAGAATGTGCAAAAGAGCACTAGAGATACAGAGTCATGTTTTAAAAAAACCTAATTTGTTAAAAACCCCTAATTATTTGTTCATCAGAACTGTCTTATTGCTTAGGAAAGAAGGACACAAGCAAGAACATACAAGTCACCTAACTAATGGATTTAGTCTTCTCAGCTTTGAATATTTTTCATCTCATATTTAATAGTACACGCAATAACATATGTTCTTCCTATGCATAGGATTTCACGCAGTGGAGGCCAGGTATATTAAATCAGTTATTACTAAGCAAGTAGTACAATCCTAAAAAAAAGTCTTTATTTACTTTAGCAACTGAAAAGTGCTTCCAGGTATTTACTCTTATTTCCTACCCTGAATTTACAATTACTGAAAATTCAGCTGATGATCACTTTGGAAACAGCAGATAAGACACAGACTATCAACTTCTTAGATTTAAAGTTGTTGTCAACCAATCTTGAAGGGCCAGAGACCCTTTGCAGTGTCTCTTTCAGCAGATACTGAAACCAGTCAAGATTCAAACTGCTGAAGGGATGAAGTTGTTTTACCAAAAAAACCTCAAGCAGTGACATGCTACTCATCTGATGCTGGGCTACTGTTTGTCCTCCAGCAGTAAATAGTTTTAGTTTGTTCAGGTTGGTTTGGTGCATGAAGGATTCAACCAGATAGAAACATCCAGAACAGCAATAAAGAATGAAAGTTTGACACTCAGTTTTAACATATCTCACAACTTTTTTAAGATTACAAGCCAAGATTTCTTGGAAAAAATAAACAAATAATTATGTTCCTGTCTACTGACCATGTTACCTATATATGTATACCTCCATTTGCTGTAGATTCTCTTTCTAAAAAGTATACTTTTGCAAGAAACATTAACCAAATCCAAGCAATCAAAAAAATCCACAAACCTTAAAACAAGTGACTTTTAAGTAGCAGTCTATATGTAACATAGAGCTACCCCAACATTGACAAATATATATAAGAAGTTTATTCTACATATAACAATAGTCTTATTGCCTCCATTTCAAATAAGAGGTACAAACTGCTTTGTACCAGATACTGCTTTACACAAAGGAATATTTTAATGATTATTTTTCTTTTCTGATGAACTTCCTTTTTGAAAGCTTATTCTGGCACTTCTTGTTTGTTTGCCTAGAAAGAACACATAAATAGTTTCAATTTTTAAAATTAAAATGTCTCTGCTCTGCTTTCTAACATTACTAGGACTACTCATCATTAAGGATCAACCAGTCAAACTTATGGAGTACTTAATGTCATAAATACATTTAAGATAACACAGAAGAAAACCCTATCGTAACTTTTAAATTTAGTCTACTAAATAAAAAAATCATAATGGTTTTTGCCTCTGCATAGTATGAAACATTTAGAACTCCCCACCCCATTCCTTGTCTATTACATTTATCCAGTTATACAAAACAATTCCTATCCAGACATTGAAAAAAAAAGAAAAACAAACCAAATCAGAGCTAGCATGCAGAAAGACATAAAAACTGCAAGTTGGAGCTGTACTTATATAATACCTTTCATCTCACGTTAGAATATATCTGCAGTAAACCCCACTTCCATAAAACTTGCATTTTTTCCCTCCAACTACAATATTAGTATATTAGTTCACTTAATAATCACTAGACAAAAGAAATTCAAGACTTGGAAAAAAAGCCAAAGACAGAAAGCAGGGGCCACGCATTGCTCCCCAAACCTCAGTGGGGAGTGAAAAATCCCCCCAGCCCTGCTGCCACCAGGGGGACTCACAGGGTTCAAACCTTAAAGGGAGAGGAAATTGAAAGACTCCAAGGTACTGAGAAAATTATTTCTGTAGCATATTACAAGCAATTGGAGTGCATATGTTTTGCATCTTTTTTTCTCTTCCCTTACATGACAAGATAACAAGATGACTTGCAGGAACAGTTGACTACTATGTTCCCCTGCGATTGCTTTTCTTTTTCAGCTGCAATACTGTAATTCCCGACTGAATCAAAAAAGCACATTTCAACACTTGGCACTGTCAGACAACAGCCTGTGATTCCCTCTCAAATTCTGTTCTCTGCAGGGCACACAGTAAAAACTGGGAGGAACTTTCTTAAATTGATATAGAGTTATGACCATGGCTTTCATGAGTTATTTGTACCTGAAACAAGAAGTATTTATTCTATTTCATTTTTTTTCTATGGCACCTATTGCATTATACTTACACCTTCTTCTATTTCTATAAGCTATCTGTCTCAACAGATTTCTAATTATTATGCTCCATTGAGAGTTACATATGTGGCAAACAAAACATTAGAAATATCAACAGATACAACCTCTTCCATAAAATATAAACTATACTAGTCTCAGTAATGTATCACCTCTTTTTTTTTGTTTTTGTTTTTGAAAAACTGAATTTTGCCGAGGGGAAGAAAAATCAACTTCAAACAGATTAAAATGACAGTAGTGTCAAACCTTTATTAGCCAGCACCAAGTACATCTTTCCTCTCTCCCTCGATCATTTAAAAAAAGCTTATTGCCTGTCTCACTTTTTTTTGGCCTAAAGGTGTGGTCTGTAAGTAGTTATGTGAGAAATCAGAGCCCTCTGACCCACTAGCAATTTCTCCAAGGTTGGCCCAACAGAAGCAGCAACCAAAGAGCGTAAGACATTTTGAGAAGAAAAAAAGCACATGAACACAATAAATGTGTTAAAAGCAAAATGTCTTACATAAAAATAACTTCTAGTAACCCAAGCAAAGTGGGTTAGTAATCAGCCTCCACTTCAATGACAGGTGAACAAGCTGTTTCAATATGGATACTTTTATTTTGAGAATAAACTTCTTCCTCTGATCCTAAAGCAAAGTCCCTTGACAGATAGATAGTTCCCATTAGTAATAAAGTTTCAAGTTCAACTAATCACAGCAGTTCAGCCAACTTACATAACAAGAAGATACAGGGAAAAGAATTACTTACACAGACACTGCAGTAAGGTTGAACAAAAAGGTTTCACATCCTCAAGCCAAGGCTAACCAAAATTTAATAACTAGCCAGACATTAAGTGATCTCACCAGCAAGGCAGAATACCTCACCCTTTCACAATCAGAACCATTTGCCTTTAGCAAATAGTAGGCTACAAATGACACCAAGACATTTCATTTCCTCATGAACAAACACTCATTTCATTCTCAAAAATCCAAATCTGCAGTGTGAATTTAATTAGGTACCTCTACATTTTTATTCGGAAATGAATGGTCAAAAAGACAGACACTGGTCTCTTCATAATTAATGCATTTTCTAACAGGGGAATTAAATATATATATATATACATTTTTAGACTGGATTTTTTTCTAATTTGTGGGGTAAAAAAAAACCAAGCTATGTACATGCATTCATTCTAACAAGTCCAACCGTAAAGAAGCAAGCACTCAAGCTAATTCCCTTCGCCCCGAGACAGTTGTCTGCTGTGAATCTAAAAACATAACATTCACAATATAATTTCATCAAATATTTTTCATTTTTTCCTTTAATGATTTTGTAGTCCTTGCAGTTATTTTACATCTACAGAAGTAGCCCACAGAAATGCACAGGGATTTTTTGAGCTCTGCTTGTTTTTCTTTTTCAACTCAGTGGTTTACCGTTGCTACTTTTTATGACCTATAGATTCTTGGCTTTCAGTTGAAAGTGCAAGTTAAGCATCTTCTCTAGCCTAAAAATTCCCCTCTCATGAGAGCAACTTTTTAGTGAAGCATACAAAACCTAGGATGCAAACCTAAAGCAGGTGCATCATACAAAATTACTCCGGCACTAAGCTGTTCCCACAGCTTCAAAATAATAATTTAATTAACAAAAAGCCACCATATAGCCAAGGTGGCTTGTTCTTTGGTTTTTTTCCTCCTCTTTTGACTGGTCTACTGCACTTGGGTTTCTTTGGCTCTGCAGAAATAAACCCATCTCATCTGGTACCGGAGGGATAACCCAGGGTTCAGTCCTCATAGGCAGGCCCTAAGCGGTGAGAACCGGCCAAGGCTTTCCCGGCTCCGACCGCGCTGCCCGCAGAGACACCTGAGCGGGCGGGCGGCCGCGCGGTGCGGGGCGCTGCGGGTGCGCGGGGGGAGCGCGGCACCCGCGCCGGCGGGGC
>VZRO01007940.1:264718-286283 GCA_013397915.1 Daphoenositta chrysoptera | reverse complement strand
CTCCGCGGCTTGCAGCAGCCCGGTTACACGGGCGGTTCGGCTCCGCTCTGCCGACGGAGGAGGCAGCGGTGGCTCCGGTGTTATTGCACGGCAAAAGCCCGGGGCTGAGCGCGGCTCAGCGGCTTCCCCGGGGCGGCGGCCGCGGGGTCCCTCGGGGCCGGGCCGTGCCCCGCCGGGCCCCTCCGCGGGCGCTGGGCAGCACAGCGCGCACTTGGTTACCAGCTTCATTGCTCGGGTCTAGTTCCCTGCCGTCCTGTGCCAGGGGCAAAGCACACTGAAGCCACAACAGGCAGATAAAATTAATTTGACTAAACCTTAACGATGCTAGTGGGCTTGCTGGATGCCAGGGATTTGTCAAATGATGTTTTGCAAAAATAAGTCTTCAGAATACAACATTTTTGTAAAAATATAGTAAGAGGACCTTATGCCTCATGAGGTCAATGACTTGCAGTCACAGTCCTGCCAACCTTCTGACCAAACATCTTTGCAGAGGATGCCAGCTTTTTGGTATCTTCTTTGCTCTGTCCCCTTCCTCTTCACTCTCATCTCTCTCTTCACAAGATCATACCAGCATCCTAGAAAAAATAAGTGGGTAATACTGTACATGTCTTACTCTCTTCTCTTTTCCAACTCCGTTCTTCTTCTGATTTTAGGGCTGAAAGTGGAAATTCACACACTTTCTTCACTCCAAACACATCCATCTATGGAAACACTCAGTTTCTTCCAGCCTAAACTTCCCAGTCCCTTTCTTTTCAGCCCAAACTCTTTTCAGCCCAAACCTCTTCCTATTCACTGGTTTCTTTCTCTGTCAACACAAGTGGGCTGCAATCACTCCATACAACATAAATTGCTGCTCTGCTTTCATTCTTCCCTTCACTTACATTATCTTTGTGTTGAAAGCTTACAGTCCTTGTTCATGCCTCCTCTTCTTCTAATTTTTTATTTAATTGTTTCCAGTCTTTTATTTATTCACTTTGAGATTGAACAAAGACTTATTGTTCTCCCCTGGCCTCAAGATCACATCACTTTTCTTGATCTCTCATGCTACCTAGGTAGCAGAGAGACACCTCTACTTCTGCTGTCTTATTTGCTAGCTCCAAATCTACTGGGGGTTACATGAACAAGGAAGTAGCCTCCCATGATGGACTTCATCTCCCCACTGCCCTTCTGGGGCCATGGGAATTGCATGGTGCTGTGGTTACTGTTAGCTCCCTAATTTGGAAATAGAGAGTAAGGGAAATTCATGCTGCTAGGCAGAAGCTGCATCTTCTGTACATTTGCAATCCAATCCACCGCCTGTTGTTAGAAATCCACTCCAATGGGGCAGCCACCTGTTTAACAGCAAATATGAGATTTCAGATGTTCAGCACACAGAGAATTGCAGAATGCATGGAGAATGTCCTTATGCGTCACTGGGGCCTCTTAGGCAGTTAACTGAAAATTTCTAAGAATTACCCACAACTTTTGCAACTCTGTTTTCATCTGATGTCCTTACTGTCTCTTTGCCTAATGCACTGTCTCAGTATTTTCTTTTCTATTTGATAATTTGGGTGCAGTAGAGATCTTGCCTCATATTGAGTGTAAAACAAGAAAAACTATACAACTGTGATTCAGCAATCTTAGAACCTCCTTTACAGTGTATGTTTTTTGTTGAACGTTTTATTATTTGTCTTTTTTGAACTAATATTTTGTCATGTTTAACATGTTTGGTCTTGCAAAGGATGACTGTGGTTAATGTCATGTGGACAATTAAAAAAAGGTTTAATTCCTATGGAGATCACTTTCATGCATATAGTACTCTCATCTCTTCTCATTTTATCTTTAGTCTACTACCCGGGTGCTTTACTAGGTCTAAACCAAAGAAGACATCTTCCTGTAATAAATTCTCTCAAACCACTAGCAATTACTTTTCTCCTCATACTCAAATCCAGCATTTTTGCCCTTATAGATATGAATTGTGGTGCCCATCAATGATGAGATTTTTAAGAAAAACATGTCTGTGCTTCTAGTGAGCTGTGCCTTTCCCCATCCCCAATATGTGTGAGGTCCAGTACCCGGTATGCCTTGCAGTTATCATCCTCTGAAACTTCCAGATCTCTCACTTGTCAGCAGTCACACCTGCTGCCCTAGCTCTAAAATGAGCTATATAGGTTTTTTTCCACACAATTCCTTATTCTGCCCCATTTCTGCATCTCCTACCCTGAACAGTTCCCTCCTAATTCTGTCTCCTGGCCCTTCACTC
Source organism: Daphoenositta chrysoptera (assembly GCA_013397915.1). Taxonomy (NCBI): domain Eukaryota; kingdom Metazoa; phylum Chordata; class Aves; order Passeriformes; genus Daphoenositta; species Daphoenositta chrysoptera. The sequence goes on along the minus strand of VZRO01007940.1, from coordinate 284,041 downwards.
ATTTCCTAAGGTAGGGGCTATTTGGAAGAGGGGACTAAACAGACAGAAATTCCTGAGTGTGCTGGAGTTTCACAGGGTCACTATGAGACCAACAAAAATCTTGTTATTTGGGAGGAATTTATAAGAATTATAAACACTGCTTGCTATCTTAGGGTCATCTCTGACTCATTTCTAGCTTTTATCCTACTCTTTCTGTCCGTGGCCAAAATTTTACTTCCCTCAGCTTAATTCTATGTGCTGACTTGTTCTAGCTGTTTGCAGTGCAAATAACACCGAAGAAATCTAGTCTGGTTATCTGTGATTTCTTTTCTCCTTCCCTGGAGACATGGAAAGAAGATTGTGATTTAAAACCATGATTTATGCATCTCAGGTTTTATGGATATAGAGAACTATTGCTGATTTAGCTGTTATTTTCTGTGTTCTGCTAGGAAAGAATATCTATGGCAACTCAGATGAGTCTCTTCCTACTCATTTCAGGAATGCAATCATCTGTGGAAGTTGAATGAGAGTCAGTGAATTGCCTGTATATGGATTCCTTGGTCTGGGAAGGTCATACAAACATCACAGTGAAAAACAAGGATTGTTGAGGGAGATTCTACCCCACTTTTTAAAACTTAAACAGAAGTAATTTTATAGAGAACAAAGAAAATCAGTAATGAGGCTAAAATTACAGAAGCCTCATTTGCAGGTACTAATTGAACTGTCTACAGTTTTAATGGGAAAATGGGATTGACAAGAAACTTCCCCCTCCCCCACCCTGCTATTTATATTTTTGTCAACATAAGACAGAACACATTCTTTTTCTTTTCTCCCCTCCAGACACCTGCCTCCCCACTCCCACTACCCTTCCAGGTGCTGCTGATGTGTTAGTGTTAAAAATCACACCCAGTTTCTATTGAATATTTAAATTGGGGAGCATTTCCAGAAGTTGAAGAGCCATATAAAGGATGAAAAATATGAAATATAATTAGGATTTGGGAAAGTAGAATATAATGCTCACATAGTTGTTCCTGCTGATAGGCCTTGGTTAATAATGGTGTTTTAATTATTTTAAATTCATTGACTTCCCCTAATCCAATGTAATCTATAGTCTTAATTGTTCCAACAGAGCCCCAAAAAATTTTTCAAGTAGATGAAAAACACATTTAAAGACTGTGTTCAAGATTTTTTGGCTTGGAAGAAGTTTAGGAAATTAGTAAGCAGATCATTAGTAAGGCAGATCATTATTCTGCTCAGATCTTATGATATATAAAACAAAAATCATATTGCACCTGTAAGTACAGGGATGAAGGAACAATATTATTATAGAGTAAGTATAAAATTCAGTATATTGCTTACTATTATCAGTTTTTTTCTCATATGCAGAAACAAGTAGAAGAGAACAAATTTATACAGAAACTGCCTCTTTGTTCAAGAGAACTCTTATTTAATCTGAAACCAAAAAGTTCTTAAGAGCTATACAGATATAGCAAGCAACCTGAATGAAAGTTGCCTGCCTAAAACATTAATCAACCCTCTTTTTTGAGGAAGCATTCAAAGTAAATTTTATTATATGGCTAAAAGTGTCTTCCATTATCATGCCCAAGGACTTTGTTTTTGTCCTGAGGAGTAAAGAGCCGCTCATTATTTTAATCCAACATAATCCACTCCCAATCAAGTCCTGGAAGGCATAAATCAGTCAGTGATACCAAGTCATCTCTTCCCAAGGGCAAGTCAGGATGAGCCAAGAGAACCTCTTAACCAAGACACCAGGAGTTACACCCGTGTATGACTGACAGCCACTCCTTCCTCCTCCCCTCCTTCCTTGTTGATGGAGTAAGTTTATGTTTGTTACATGAATATACAAAGAGTTACGTCTTCAACTGCACACCTATTAAAAGAAAATTGCTGGTTTTGCATATATTGTATGATGTTTCTTATAGTCAAACCACCAGGATCAACAAATACATTGTGTTCCCAGGATCCTACCCTGCCACTGAGGCTCACTGGCACATGAGGAATCGGATCCAGACTATTATATTTCCTTAGTTTCCAAACTAAGGTGATTGCATACAAACTGCAAACAGCCACTGCCCTGTGCTAGCCCCTGAACTGTCCCTGGGAATCATGTGGGAACACACTGAAGCTGTCTAAAGGGTGATTCTAACAATTTAAATCTACAAATGGTTGTTCTAACATCCTGGAAGTTCCACAACACTTGTTAAATTTACTAATACAGATTTAACCTCAGAAAACATTTGCGATGCTTTTGGCCATAAATGTGCCAAATTGTCTACAATCATCAGTTTGCAGAAGCAGGGAGGTTTTGGTTACAACAATAAATCACCATGACAATCAGCAAATGTGGGCAGCATACGATCCAGCTGCACCACAAATACAATTTTGTTGAACCGAGACCTTCTGTTCTCTTAAACATATAACAAATACATAAAGGGCTGATCATTTTACTTATGCTTTAAAAACACTACTGCACTCTAAATATTAACAGGGCTTTGTTGCTAAATTGGCTTATAATTTTAACAAAACCTGTGGTTTGAGAGATCCTGAGACAAGCTTACAATTATGATGGCTGACTCAGTAGGCTGCAAATTCTCTTTCTGCTCTCATTAAGAGAAAAGGGTATACACAAAGTAAGACTAATGAGTAAAAAAAATTATCTAAATTAGACATGACAATGCTGTTTCCATGCCAGAGTTTAATTTCTATGAAAAGAAACCTGAACTAATTTTAATAAATAAATTTAGATGTCGTGCATTTTAATTTAACCTTATAAAACCTTACCATGACTATGACAAGCTACAGGTATTGTATCAATGGCAATTGTATTATTTCTCATTTTAGTAGGACTTCCTATCAAATCTAGTGGGTATACAAAGAGAAGAATATAACAAAACCAGCAAAGACATATACAGATATCTAAAGGCCAAAGACCAAGGCTAAAGCCAGTATGAGATCTGTATAATTACACAGAGAGATTTCCACAAACATAATGTATAATTAGTAACAGACAAGAACAAACAAACAAGGAAGCCCAAACACAGTGATTTTAATACCTGCTCAGGAAATAGCCTGCTTGAGAATAAAACTGTGGTCTGTGTTAATTTAATTCAAATTATTTTCATTGACATGATACAAAATGCAGTCATTCATTGAGCCCATAGTTCTCTGAGGCATAGTGAGCTAAATCTGTGTCATCCCTGACAGCTAATTGCCCTACCCATCATTTACAGCCTTCTGTCACAAGGAGGCTGCAGCCTCCACAGGTAACCTGCACAGGGTTACTCCTAGAGACTCTTTCTCATTGAGCAATTGTATTTTTATAGGCTTTGTAATTTAGACCTTTAACATATTTTCCCATCCAGAGTGACTACAATTTTCTGTCATTCCAACAATAATTTTTTTTTTGTTTCATCTCTGACTGAGACACCTGAGGAAGTGAAGAGAGTAGAGAAGACAGTCCATCTGTTAGGGCAGGAAAGCAGGGAAAAAACTGCCTTTGCAGAATTAAAGCCAGCATGGATCCTGAGAGCTACCAGATTACATAGAGGAAACAGTAACATTGAAGACTGGGTAACAGGAGCAGGTATCTTTGCAGTGGGAAAAACTTGAATGCTTTTATTCTGCAAATAGTAGTCACGGCTTGTTATTTCTTCTTAGCATTAACAGAGAACATGCATGTACTGAAAACTGCCCACAAACGATTTGATGTATTGTTTGCTTTATCCTTTCTGTTTTTTCCACATTTATCCTGTTAAGTGTCCTAACCAGACTGTGTTTACATGTGTCCCTAAGCAAGCCACAACTGTTGCTAGCTACATATAATCTTTATAGTCTCATTATCTCTGGTTCTCTGAATTCTGTCTGGCTCACAAACTAAGTTTTAGTATTTAACACTTGCTTGTAATGAGCCTTCTGAAAGCCTTCTAATCAGTGTGTCCTGCATGCAAGATAAATGTTCAGCTCCTCAGTTATAGTGACCTGCATGTTAATTTTTGCAGCTAGCTATCTAGCATCAGCGTCAATGTAGGACCTCGGGTGTTGTCTAAAAAGTAAGATTTTAACAATCTCAGCTATGCAGAAGCTGTCTCTTAATTTATTTTTTTTATGTTATACATGTACAAAAGAACCACAGATCAATGTCTAGTGTGTTCTTTTGCAATTCAGACTGTCCTTTAAATATTTTTTCTGTTTACAATAATAAAGATACTGAATAATGAAGATACTGAATTAGAAAACTATCTGTCCAGTGGAAAAGAAAAAGCTGTTCTGTTTCTTCTAAGGAATGCTGCCTCATTTATAGTTTTTATTTTGGGTTACATATAAATAAATTGTAAATAAATACATTGTAAATAAATGACAAGTAAAATACTGAAGTGGATAAGAGATATCATGGGCATTCTTTTCAATAAAAGATCTTTTAAAAAGAAGTGCTTATTTTTAGTGTATGTCTTTAATCTTCTAAAAACACTACATTAAACCAGTTTTGAAACCTTCACATTGCCAGTTTTTCAAGTCAGTGTTCTTAGCAATTCTGGTAATCTCAGCACATTAGTGTCAGAACTGTACCTTCAGTGTTTTGCACAAATATTCTTATCATCCTGGCACTACAATAGATTGCATCATCAAGGTACCACGAAACTTTGGAAGTTCACCGTTTCCCCTAAATAGTCAATGGATCTGTTATCTAAACTATCTGCCAGAGATTAAAAGTTGCTCATTTCAGAGGTATAAATACTGCTTGTTATTTCTGAGGGTGTATATCGGAGCCAGTTCACAGCTTCTTTCATAAGGAAGACTTCCCAAAAGGGATGTCCTGGAGGCAGCGAAACTCCTGCCAACATTAATTTTTCATCCAGGATACCTTTTATAAGAATTCCCGAGTCCACACTTGGTAAATTTGAATCTGGTCTCTTTCAGTTTACAAAGTTCAGGGTGGGGTTTCTTTAGTAATGTGCAGCATGATAGATGATCCTTCAAAAGTAGTTGATAGTCCTTTTGAGGAATATATGACAATATTTTGAAGTAGAGTAGGATTTGAAAAGAAACCAAACAATAAGCACAGAAATTGGGTGAGATGATCTCATCTATGTTAAGAAAGACAAGCAGCTCCATGTTGGTCTATCTGAACTTCTCAGTTGCCCTTCAGGCTTGCCTTAAGGTTGCCTGTGGTCTGCATAATGTCCCAAAGCCACTGTGATATGTTTTAAGTAAGTTTCCAAAGATGAAAGAGGTAATTCCTGTATTTGTTTCTATCTCAAGCCTAAAAGAATCACAAGTTGCAGTTGAAGGCTATTTCAGTTATTGAAGTTATCTTATTGAACGAAATGCAACAACTCTGTCAAATTTTCTATTTTCTGTTTTGTTTGCTAGTTTCCTGGTAAACATTCCTACTATACCTACTAAAAATATAAATAATTATAATATGAAGTGAATTGAGTCTATGTTGCATTCAGTTCTCTAATTCCATCAGATCAGGATACCTGCCATAGTGTTTTGTGCGTTAAATAATAAGACAACACCATGTTGTTCTTGATGTATTTATTCCTGCCTTATCTGATAGAAGTAATGAAGCCTCTCTATACAATCTTGTGATGTTTAATAACAAAAATTCTTGTGACAGTTTATCAGAGTCACAGAAATGTTTAAGTCTTACTTTCTAAAAGTGAGATTCTTGAAGTACTTTCCTAGAAATGCAACCAGAATAATACAGAAAGATAAAACTGACAAAAGCAAAGAGAATAAGCACAGCAAATAAGGAAATCCAGAAATAACAATAAGCCAATAGTTAAAAGAGGTGGTTTTTGAAGAGAAAACTAGTAATGGATATGGAGAAATTTGGGATCAAAAAGAAGACATTAAAAAATCTGAAAAAAAGACAAAAGAGAAAATTCCACTAGTAGCTTATAGAAGTGTGGATAGTAATATTTTTGTATAATATAATTGTAATAATTGTATTTGTATAATATAATTGTAATAGTTCATTTAGAAAAGTCACTGTAAGATCTAGTGATCAATGTGTTGCTACAATTAGAAGATTTAACAATTAGATCTTTTTATGTCAGTAATTACAGTGGCAGAGAGCCATTCAAGTAATTCTACAAATTTAACAGTGCATGTACGTCTGAGCTGCGATATCTGGGTCATTGCCAATATCTAACTCTACTTAATTTCCTAGGTAAATGTTGCCTTTCACACCCATTTTCTGGAATTAGCCAGTCCAAAAAATGGACAAAGAAAGGGAATTATATGGGAATAATCTTCAGCCTGTCCCTATAGAATCTTCTTGTGTCTTTTGGCTCTGCAGACCATATTGTGAATTTACAAAAATTCTTCCTCAGTGAAACCCTCAGGGAAAGGCACACACAGAGAAGCTTCCACCTCCCACATTACATGATCCTTCTGCAATAAACTGAAAAAAGAAAGCCTTTTTTAAAGGAGACCTGAAAACAAATTTACTTTGGGGTATTAGTCTTCCTGTCAGAACCTCTCCCCAGTAACAATTGTTTCAGCAATCCATGTGCCAGAATGTTATGGCTAGATAATATTTGTTAAAGACATATTGCTACTCTTGTATAAAATATTTATGTTATTCCCATAACATTCTCAATAAGTAGTGAATACATATTTTGTGGTTTCCATTGTTTCAGGCCAAAATTTGAACCTAAGTCATTACAACATTTATAATGGACACAATGAGGCAATTATCTTGATCAGGGCAGAAGTTGGTAGATACCTATGTGTGTTCTCCCCTTGCCTTCCTTCCCTTTGTAACTATACAGATGGAAGAAACATAGCTCAGTGGTTTTTTTTTTAACCTTCATCTCAAATGTTTCTATTGTAGGCAGAGCGGAATAAAGAAAATTGCCAGTTTAGGATTTTCAGCCTACAATAGTACCGTTCCTGATGGTTGGAAGTATGGTTACCTTAAAATCATGGCTGCAGGTCACCTGAACTGCTTTTATAAAATGAAAATAACAAGAATTTCAGATACGTTTGTTCCATTTTAGTCCTGTTATGGTTATTGATGCTCTGACTTTGCTGAGTTTGTTTAAGGCTAGAACAACCTCCTGTGATCCTCTCCAAGCTTACTTCAGCTGCATTTTTTGTATATACACACACACATATATATGCATCAAACTATCATAAAATTATTTTTATGTACCTAAAATACAGCCAGATAAAACAATAATATCTTACACTAAGCTGCATGCAAACCCAGAGCAGAACTTTCCATAAATGAATAAACGCTTCTGGCTTAAGCCACAGTGTGTCATGGGGCAGGGAAAGGAAATAATATGATATCCTTTTTGCTATTGGGTTACTATTATTAAAACTAGGCTTTTCATGGAATTTCTTGGTATTCACATGGTGTAAGAACACCTAGTATTGGTAATATTTGGTATATTCAATTCATTTATTTGAGGTACTTTCACTCTGATAATATATTGGCATGTAACCAAACAGCAGACATCATATGTGTATTCTGAAATACTTGATAAGGATGACATAACTTGCAGAATAAGCTTTGAACGGTACTCCCTATTCTAAGTCACCTGTGTTTTCTTTATGAAATAAAACATTATTTTTGAGTATCTAGGTCATTTCCATGTTTAAAAAGCACAGAAATCAACATTTCGTCTGATAGTATTTCTCAATCCCTTCAATCTATTTAGCTTAACGGATGTACGGAGGCACACAGATGGTAACAACTCAATCTTTTCGAAGCTTGATACTCGAGAAAATAACATTATTTTCTTGAGCATCAAGGACAGTGAGCTGGTGACACTATGCCTTTTCTTCTTTGTAACTGAAACTATTGTAATGGTGATATGTGAAGAAAAGAGGGTTTTTTTTAGAAAACTATGGACTTCATGTTGGTTAGCTAATATCCAACCTATATCATTCCCAGAAATCACTCCAATTCAAGAGAAGGGGCTGTCCTACTCATCTCTGAGCATCATGCTGCTTCTGTTGAAATGAATGGTTCATCCAAACCGCAGGTGCTGTTTGACCCTGAGCCTGGGTGCACATGGAAGGTTGCATTCTGTGGTGGAATAAGTTGAGCTACAATTCAATATAATTTTCTCTCTTCTTCCATACTTATTTCCTATATTCCAGTTTACACTGGAAGAAAAAGCATCAGTTGGGAGCAAAGTCAGTGTGTGCTGTGCATCAGGGTAGCTGACCTGCAGGATCAGTCACAAACTGCTCAAGACTGGTAGTCTAAATGTGGTCCAGGGAGAGATAGTTATGAGTATAAAATCAATAGAAGATAATCAATGAAGGTTACTTCTGCAATTTCACCATACTTTTGTAAGAAGTGATAGGATTCAAAATAAATCTCTGATGGTGCTCCTTGGTTTGATGAGCAGCCACCTGTACTGCCAGATGTACAGATCCTCAGGCTTTTCTACCTTTCAAATCGGTGTTCTGCAATCCAGTCACTCCGACCAGCAGTCAGGTAGCAGACATTCAGCATGGCTCACTCAGGAATTTCACCTGGGATTTGGACCCTACAGGACTTTCCTTGGGGGAACTTGTCACAGCGTGTTTGTGCTGACACAGGGCTTTAGAAATAAAGTAATTTATATTACTTTTTGCAAGGTAAAAAGCCTTTAGGGAAAGTAATAAATAAATAAATCCTCTTTGTAAGTAAATCCCACCATTGAAAAGAAAGCAAACAAAAAATCATCTTGTTGTTTTGAACTGATATCAACGGCACATTTTTGATAACTTTTTTCTTTTCAAGCTCCCAGCTATTTGCAGGATTTTTGATATTTGCAGTTTCCCCTGATGTGAGGATTACTGACTTATCTATTTTGTATTCCCTGCAAGCACCCTTATCCCAATCTACCCAATATTCAAACACTTTTCTCTGTAGCTTTGAAGTGGTAGAGGGAATTTGTACCAGTACCACTATTGTACCTTTCTATCTCACTTTTTAAAGTCTTCCTTTATTGCTTTCTTTTATCTAATGCCTTGCTGTTGAGCAGACAGGAATCAATACAAAGCCAAACACATTAGTCATTGAAAGTACCTCCCTCACCCTTCATCAGAATCTGTTTTGTTTCTTCTGCAGCTGTATATTACACAAAGACACATTCATGAAATCACACACAACTTTGGTTATTTTGAAGCCACAGGGAAAACAAGCAACAGGAGAAAAACAAGCAGAAAATCCAGAAGTAGAAATATTATCTTTAATTGTTTTCATATTGAAATTAAATTATATTCTTCAAGAAAGTGCTCAGGATGTCTAAATTGGATACTTGGGAAGTGATATGAGATGCAATGAAAACAAGTACTTTTTTTTTAATAGTTCTTATGAAAATGCTTACATTAAATTTTACCTACTGTGACACTTACTGTGTTAGTAGACAATCACAGAGGTTGAAATTGGTAGATATAATCATTCTGATGTGTAAACACAATGGAAAATTGCAGGTTTAGTGTGTAAGTTGAAACCTGTTCTTAAATATAGACTCTTTTATATTTCTAGAGGTGAAAAAGAGGTGGTAGAGAATAGAAAAAAATTATTTGTTTGGGTTGAACTGAAACAGCAATAATTCAAACTTGCTAGAAAAAATGAACGCATCCACATCTCTAAGTTTATTTCACAAAAGAAAATTCCTTCGTTTGAACATGGGTTAAGGTTTCCAGCCTTTGGAGTAAACAATTCAAAAACCATTGCAATTTTTTTTTCTTTTTTCAATGTCAGCTGAAACAAAGTCAAGATTAGTGCTCAGTGGATTTTCTGAAATAAGTGAATCTCATACATAAATAAACTGCTTGGATCCAGCTCTACTCAAAATGGATATAAATTTGCTTTTTGCCCCGGGTTTATGCAGTTCCATGCACAATGACTACAACACAATTCAGGCTCAGATTTTGAATGGAATCTCAGGTACATTTCCCATGTGTTAATTATTCCACTTGAAGCTATCCAGATTAAAAAAATAGACACCAGTTTATATTCTGCATAATAATGAATACACAGATTTGAATTATCCTAAGACTCTGGGCCTTGAAAAGTCAGAATTAAATTGAACATCCTGTCTGAAATCTAACAGTTGTGGAACACCTTACGTTCCTTAGTATACCATGTTACAAATACAAACACAATTAACAAGAATACAGATAATAACAAGATGAAAACCCAGTAGCAATATATTGATACTCCCTTACCAAATTTCTTCTGAAGAGCTGTTGTTACCGTCTGGAAAACAATACGAAACAGAAGAATTCCCAGGGAAGCGTTTTTAAGGAATCATTGCTCTTATGCAGTTATGGCGAAAGCACGCATATGGATAACAACAGCACTAAAAAACTATTGAGCAGGTCCTGAAGCATAAGCATGCTACATAAACTCTGGTTAGGCAAAACCCCAAGTCATGCCTGTTTTCTTTCATTCCATATTTTCATCCTGGACAGAAACAAAGTCAATGTTCTCTCTCAGTTCTCCCAATAAAACCTCCAGGAATCAGGTGTTTCAAGCTCAAGATAGGCAATGAGAAATCATGAGGGTTTAGGGTTGTTGTAAGCAACTTCTGAGGGCAACCACAACAGGAAGTTCACATCTATCTTTCCAGCACCATAGGAATCATTTAAAAACTTCTCTAACAGTAAGCTGAGGTTCAGAAATCCGTATCACTTTAGTTTTATGGGAAGTTCCGATGTCTCTGGTTCTGCAAGCAGCACTGTTATTAATAGCTGCTTGTTCACCTCAGTTTGTGAAGAAGGGAAGAGATCATTATTAATGCCAGTGGGAATTCATTCTATGTCTGGTACAACCAACTAGTTACAAAATAAAAGGTTACAAAAATGAAGAGTGGGAAAAAGTCTTAAAATATAGTGTCTAGGTAATGTTATTCTCATGGAATCACACTATATGGTGGGAATGGGCCTATAAATATTAATCGAAATAAATAAAACAACAGATAGTATTAAATAAATGAAGTATAATGTCAATACATTGGAAAGAGTAGCCTGGAAACAACACACAAACTGTTTCCAAAATCAAGGAGAACTGATCTAAAGCTTTGAGACAATGAAGTCGAAGAGAGGTTAATCTGATCATGCAGCAATCCTTATGACCTCTTTATGTTGATAGGATCATTCCTCTTAAGCGGAATTAAAATTTATGAAGGAATAAATATGCTAAATTGTGCTGAGATTAAAATGCTTATCAAATTATGTATTGCTGAAAATAGCTGTGCTGTGAAGGCTGCCCATGAGACAGCACTTGCCATCACTTCATCACTACCTGCTTCTGAAGGCAAGGTACTGATTTTGAATAACCTACTTCTGCAGGAATCTGTTGATTTGCCCAGTGTTTCTTCATTAATTCATCAATCTTCTCCAGCATTTAGCAGAACACCATAAGGAACCAACATTTTACATTTGCTTCAGTTAAAGTTTGCTTTAAAAATAATGCTAATGAAGTATCAACCAGCTTCCATTCATGACTGGTCCAATTTTGGCAGACTGAAATGAGTAAGTGCTATTATATTTTTTGGATCACAGCTCATACACAGACCTGGATGTTTCAAGAAAAATTTAAACTAAGATGCCTATCATTTACCGTTTTGAAAGAAATCCAACAAATCCAGAATTTCTGATAAAGATTGTGGACACAATATTGTGTGTAGTGTGTATAAACACTGAAATAAGGTTAGAAAGCTCAATCAACTTTTGTACTTTGAATCATCTGGAAGTCAAAAGACATTTTTACAAGGACAGCAAACGGACTGAATAAAAGGGAAAATAGATTTAATAAAAATGCTTAAGAAAATATTTTTCTTTAATTACAAAGTATTACCGTTAACAACATTCAGTTCAAGCTTTTACCTCATTGCAGTTGTGTCTTCCTTTGGACACAAGTAGTCAAATTGCCTCAGCATAATTTAATTCTTTTGGGCGTAATAAGCTTAATGCTTTTTATAGCAGTGCTAAACCTAACAACTGTACAGAGTCCTGTAAATGCGAAGAGCAATTCGTCACTCTATAAACCACCATGCGCAATTACCCCAGTTTAGACAAAGCCATCCACTGCTTCAAGCAGCATTTCAGAGGTGTCAGCACCTGGCACAACACAAAGCTAGAAGAGAGCTTTCCAGGCACTAAAAATGTATTTACAAAGCGCGGACACTGTTTTGTTTTTTTCATTTTGCAAGGCTCCACATTATAGCACAGTATGCACTGCACTCTACACACACTAAATGCTCAAATGCAGTTTCAAAAATATTTTAGTTAAATTGAGTTATCAATTACTTGAAAATAATTGCCCTTAAATATTTCCTTACTCTCTTCCTAGCTGTGAACATTTCTGAGTAATAATGCTTTCTGGGAGTGAGATGGGGGAAGGAAGACACCTCATAGATTTTTTTTATTGTAATGCTGAGGGCTATGTCTTAGCTGGTGTGTGGTATATAAAAAGAAAAAGTATCAGTAGGTCTGATTATCTTTTTTTTTTAACCTGAGGTGTCTTCTGAGTATATAGACAAATCTCCTACGGAAATGCAGCCAACCATATATTTAAAATATAGGAAAATATTTTATATAAAATATATTTTTAAAGTCTTATTTAACCATAAAGATCAATATTTGCATTGATATAATACAATTAAATTAGCTATTTATTTTGGAGTATAGCTACTATTATTAAGATACATTCACAATATCTTTTTTATCCAAATTTCTTTTCCTAAAAGTTTTACCTAAACTTCCCTAAATTGAGAGTCCCCTCTCCTCTTCTACTATAAAAGATCAGTTCTGGCAGAACTATTTAAAATAACAATTAAAAAAAAAAAACCACTTGCTTCTTATGCTATGTGTAGACATAGCATTTGGATTATTAGAAACAAAGGTAGAATATGTATTCCAGTTCACCTTCTGTGGTATTTGATGTTGGCTTTTTTTTTCATTTAAAAATGCCTTCAAAACCAAACCAAAACAAAAAAAAAACCCCAAACAAACAAAAAACACTAGCTTTCTTTGTCTTATACATGAGAAAATACCAGAGTTCTGAACAGACAGCATTTCAGGACTTGGTGCCATGATGTATTCATATAATTTTGTGTGTGTGAAAATTATTCTGCAGAAATGTGAAACTTATTTGTATGTTTTTCATGGTTATGCAATTTGCTGAACTGACATTTGAAAGATACATATGGCTCATACTGTCACCGGTTTGGGGGAAAACTTCTCAATTCCCACAGTTCACAAAAGAAGACACCTATGGTCACCTTTTGATTTGTGTAAGTGGTGTGACCAACTTCAACCACTTCTCATCTCCAAGCAAGACGCCAGTTGTCTGTCCTCTGTTGCTTTTGCAACAATTGGACACTAAATTTAACATACAAGGGAAATATTGAGCTTCAAGGTGCTTCCAGGGAGAGAGGCAGAGAAACGGATCCCTCCTTGTTTTATATTCTTGGGGAGATACTGAATGAAGGCCTGAACCAAAATATAGTCCTAAGAACACTGTAAGGGTGTAAGGATAATGTCACACATAAGGGCGGTAGCTCTCTCGAGGATTAAGGTGAAAGAAGCAAAGGCTTGTACCATAATGAAAAATTGCCTGTTCTTCAAAGAGGCTCTGTCTCACATTAGTAGTCCTGGCAATATCTTTGTATTTCATCTGCATATATTTTCATGTCAAACAAGTGCTTCTGATTATTCTAAGACTTAAATTTTCTTAACTGCTTTACTTAGCAAAGAAGAGTGGAAAAATATTTTTAAAAATGGGACTATAAATAGTCACTCCTCTATTCAACTTGACACATATGTTCATTCTATCATTTTTTACTAAAACAAGGGAAACCAAACAAAGATTTGGGGGAAAAAAATGAAAAGAGGAAGAATAGTGAGGTAAGTGTTTCCTGGACTTTGTCAGACTTCTTTATTCTCAGAATTTCTGTCTTTTTCACACAGAATCTGTAGTACAGAAACACACTGACAGTGCTGACAAGTCAGCTCTGTTCAGGTTTACTTCCCTTTTTCCTTTAGCATAATAAAAATGGTAACAAGAATAGCAAAGATGTTGCAGTCTTCCACCTTCACAAGAAATTGAACCAATATTTGATGTGTAAAAAATAAAAAGGTGACAGCGCACTTTTAAATTATAGTAGTAGTTTTTTCTTAACTTTGAAAAGACCTGTACCATTTCTTCACAAGCAGATCATGAAGGCCTTTTTTTTTAAATTTGTTTTAATTTTTTTGGTGCAGCAAGATGAAATAGCTATTTAGAAAGATGGACAAAGATGGAAAATTATGGTCCAAACCTAAGATTCAAATAATCTCAGGATTTGCACACATTCAAATCCAAACATGGAAACATCTGTATGTCTACTGCCTCTGACCCAAAAGCTCACACCAAAAAACCTGGTGGGCTATTTGGCTAAGCCCTGTCTGTATTTAATAATCTTTATTATAGGTTTGAGAATCTAAATTACTAACCTTTTTTCTTTGCAGGAGATTTTTCTAAAGTTGTGAATGTAAACAGTACCTCAATTCAGGAATACTGATCATATGCACACTTACCTCTGAGAAAAAAAGAAACATAATAAAAAAACCAACACCCACACGTGGACTTACACTCCTACATGGGGATAGATTTCAAAATACTCTCAGGAATTTCTCCAGCAGATGAAATGTCTCAATGAGCGTGTAATTTAGCTTGTCCATCATGCCTAAGAATATGTAAAACAGAAAATATTATTTCTTGAGCCACCACCTAAGAACATTTTGTATTTTCATAAGAAACAATACAAAGAGTAGGTAAATGCTCTTCTTCTCATCTGTGTCTAAAACAGGTGGATGTAGTTGACCTGCAGGGCTGGGAGGGAAAGGACTGGACAGCTGTAACCATCCCATCAGCACTGAGGATGCTCAACCTAAAGCAGAAGAGTCAGCAGCATATAAAGTAGAGGAACTTTATTTGATAATTTTATTTAGATATAGAAAGAGCTGGTTATAGATTAGATTATCCAAGTCTATGTTAATGCATTGCATAAGATAAAAAATAATGTATCTATGATAACTCTAAATACATTTACAACAGGAAGAGTCTCCTGTAAAATGAATTGAAATGCAGAGAGGAAAATGAGGAATAGTAATTTTGGCAACCTCTGCCTTGATCCTTATTTTAGGGATTATTCAATGATTTACCCAACACATGTGTGTATGTACATCACCTATGGGATTTCTGTATGGGCTTTTTACAAAATGAATACTGTCAAATAGGATATTCTGGCCTTTATTCTATCCTTCTGTGTTGTTCCTGTGCCTGGAACAATGGGAGGGGTGGCCAGCTCCCCAGCATCTTGCTGTAATCATCACTTCTCAAGAGAAAGCAGCTCCCTGCACATCAGAAGTATTCACTCCTCAGGTGCTTTCCCACAAAATCCTTCAGACGGGAGGCTTAAAGTAAGCCCTTAAAGGGATCAGATTGTGCTCCTGGGGAGTAGTTGCTTTTGTATTCTCTTCTTTTTCTGAGAAAAGGATCAGCAAAACATCTGCTGTGGGATATGAAGTAGTTAGAAAAAAGAGGCTTTTGAAAGGCCTAAAGAAGAATGAGGGAGAAGATGAATCCTAGAAAATTGATAAGCAGTATTAATATCCTACTTGAATGTAGTTTTGTAAACTACCAAAGATACTTCTGTCGTATCTACCATTACTGCATACAAAAACATAATCAATTGTAGCTTACTGCAAAGACGATAGTAACAATTCTAGCATTTACAGTTGTTTGAGAAACCTTAAATCTTCCTTCTTCTGCAGTTCTTGAGAGATCAGAATAAACATAGAGTGCTATGGAATAAGATTGCCCATGATCATGTAGAGAGCAGTATTGTAATAGGTATACACAAATGCAGCAAAACACGACTGATATCTTTTCCTCCTATAGAGTTTGTCCTCTAGACTCAATCATGCATAGCATTTTTCACTAAGCAGTCCTATCTTCATATTTTTCAGTTCTATGACTTAAAATGTGTAGGACAGCCTTCAAGATGTCAGCTGTAAGACACCTTGGCTAAGGAGAAAATTTCAAACTGTGCTGTAGTTTTATGCATTTTTCATCTTCTGAGAGAAAATGTCAAAGGCCCAAGATGGTAATTTTCATGAACTATACGTACATTATCATATGTGTTTAAATATTATCTGGGAAAACACAATAAAGGAACCTTGTTTAGGATGTAAAAGCAGTTGTTGAAATTTAGGTCTTATAGAGTATGAAAGCAACACTCTGGCTCTGCAGCAAGTTCTCAGTTCCACAATTATCTACTGCTACTAAGGTTTGGTTGCTCAGCCTTAGAAATTCCAGGAAAAATACATGAGAAAGCAATTGAGAAAGGGACTGAGAATTTTTGGAAAGTTTTTTGACAGTAGTCACTGATGCCTAGACTGTTTCTAGTAACAACTGCCCTGAGGTACCAGCACCATCAGCAGCTATGAAGTCCAAAAATTAGAAATTAGTTTGGCTTAGAAATCAATAATTTTGAGGAAGGGAACCAGCTGAAGAGTACTTCATGCATCTGGCATCTGGTGAATAGCTGCTCTGTACTGCATGGAAGGATGTTGTAGGAAAATATTTGAAAAAAACTGGAAACAAGTAGCTTAAAACAAGCCTTCTGGGGACTGATAAAGATTCTGTGTTGATAACAATACGGCAAAGATATAATATGAGGCTCCTGGGAAAAGGGTGAACCACAAAATAGGCATGACTTGTAATATAACTGAAGTATATATGACTGAATATAACCCTAAGTATCATTTTCCAAAACCTGAGTTTGCAGATAAGCTAAAAGCACATTTCTCTTATAAATGAAAACAACTGAGATTATTAATATATAATTTATTACATGATGAATAAAAAAAAGTTCTTTTTAATTTTCTAGAAATACTAATATTAATCTGTCAGTTCTTAAAATAGGCCATTTTCAGTGTGAGTGAGAAACATGGAACTGGGATCTACACTATGAAAGTGACTCTGAGTAATGATTTAATTCAGGTCTTTGTATAGTGTTAGATGAAAGAAGGCTGTGAATAAACTAATGTTCTTTAACATTAGTGGGATTGAGGCAGCAACATGATGCAATTTGATTATTCTTTCCAATAAGAAGCTGATATCATTTAGTTTTCACTGCCATAAAAGAATCACTCTTTTCTAAGCAATTTTTATTTCGATGGGATATCCAATATAACATTATGTGGATCAGCTTAAAGTTACGTTTGATTATTTTCCTTTCTTTGTTTATTATGTTCCTACTGTTATTTTAAATAAAGGGATCTCTGCAATTCTAAGGCAAACAGATTCAAAAGCTGTAATTAACAAACTCTAGACATGGGCGACTCTGAATGTATACAAATACAAAAGAAGTCTTGAGCCAAATCTGAGCATGATGAGTAAATTATTCTAAGAACCATTACTGAAGTATCATCAGCAATGCCAGGAGCAAATTATAAATTGGAAACATGACTTTATATCTTCCTAACTGTAGGCACTGAAAATTTGGCCAGCCTGACTGGCTTTTAATTGTGAGCTCTTAAATCTCTGTTAGAGAACCTTTGACCTCAGGCACAAGACTATGCCCTTTTGTAAGTCCTGTGGCCACATTGGGTTTGGGTTGCTTCTGCCACCACACTGTGAGAGGTGATGCACCTATCAAATGAATCTGCAAGGCTCCTTTGGCCTCTAGCAGGAGCAAGTTCTCTACCCTCTTTCATTCCAGCTCTTTCTTCAGCTCAGTCTCTGATTTTAATGTTAGTCTTTTAACCAAATGATCACCCACTTTTTTGAGCTCATCATGAAAATATCTGCTTCACTCATCAGTGGGCTCTGAGCATTGGGGCATTGACATTGCCCTGCATGTTTGCACTGGATAGGTGCTAGTGTTCATCTTGGAAGTCCACCTACCTGCCAAAAAGAGAAGGTGTTGTTTCTATTTTGCCAGATTACAAGCCAATGGCTTCACATATACCAGAAACAAAAAAATCAAAACAGAATGACGGTGTGGGAGACATTGTTCAGGCAATCCCCAAATCCACAGCTTCTGTAAAGGTTGAAGGAACTCCAAGATCTCTCTGAAATGCAAACATTTGCTAGTGGCAAAGAAATAAGGAATTTTGCCCTGGGACATTGCAGTATAAAGGGCCAGGTCAAAAGATTCAGAGAGCAGAGCTTTTTGCTACTTTCAAGTTGTCAGGTTTAGTTTGTGCTAAAAGGCGTTGTGATCCCCAGTGAAAGGTAAGAAACAGTTTACACCTCACAGAGAAAAGAAACTACCCTTCACTGAGGGTTTCCTGCAGTCAGAATCCTTCATAGTCCAGAAACCTTGTTTACCTGCCCAAGCTCCCAGGCGAGCTCCTTGTGCTGGGGACTCCAGTGGCTTCCTGAGGGGGAGAGTCAGACCTCTCCCTTCATGTGCCAGAAACCTACCCAAATGTTGAGAGAATTCTTCCTTCACCTCTCCAATTACTCCCAGTTTTCCCAGACTTGGTAAGTAAGGGCAGCATTTGTCTCTAAAGTTTCTTTCTTTGAAACAATGTTTAAAAAAACAATTTTGGGGGGAAGCATGGTTATTATTGTTACTTAAAAATTTATACTTGAGTGGATGTATAGTGAGTAGAAAATTAGTCTTTGAGTGCAGATTTGCATTCAGTGACACCATGTTGACACTGAGGTCTACTATATTGCAGCAAAGCACTTTTGTTTTGGTGTTGACATTTCAATTTTACATACTTGGTAGGCTCTAAAATGTCTCTAAAAGGTTTGCTGAAAGCACCAACCCCCCCTTTCCTTTTTATACAACCCTGCCACTGCACAGTGTGTGTTTGTCTGGATATATTTCAGACCAAAGCAGCCTAGTAATGCTTTAAGTGATACTCTTGTGTTCTGCTCATCCCTCTAATTTAGGTAGGGGTTGTTCCCTTACCATTTTTGGTAGAGTTAAATACTCAGGCACATCAGCCCAGAAGTGAAAATTTCTGCCATTTCTTGACATTTGTACCACAGATACAATAAACCACTTGATAGACAAGACCTTTCTATATTTGTTAATCAGATAAAACAAAGGAAATCCAACCACAACTGAAGAGTCACATTTTTATTCTAGTACCAGGTATTCACTGCTCTAAAGAAACAGTGAAACACAGTTCTGAAACTACAGCAATTGCTTCTGAATGTGACAAAATCTTCAGTGTAATTTCTCCTCCCACTATATTTTTCTGTAGTCCTCTGTTTTAAGAGGCTTTTGGTCTCCACACAGAGACACTAATGAATCATTTTCCTTCACAACCAGCCCCATAGCTACAAAAAAAAAA
>VZRO01007940.1:250908-264695 GCA_013397915.1 Daphoenositta chrysoptera | reverse complement strand
AAAAAAAAAAGCTGGGGAGGGGGGGGAATAAATGGAAAAACTGGAGTGTTAGCCTTCATGTTGCCACAGTTTAACCCCAGCCAGCAACTGAGAACCATTCAGCTCTTTGCTCACCACTCCCCATGTAACAATAGTAATGGAAAGGGAGACAATTAGCGAGAGAAATAAAACCCAAGGAAGAAAAGTGATGCACAATACAATTTCTCACCACTTGCTGACCAATGCCCAGCTCACCCTGAGCAGCTATCAGCCCCTCTGAGTCAACTCCCCCCAGTTTATATAGTGGGAATGGTGTTCTGTGGTATGGAACATCCCTTTGGCTGGATCGAGCCACCTGTCCTGGCTGTTGTCCCCTCCCAGCTTCTTGTGCAGCTGCTTAACGCAGAGCATGATGCTGAAAGGCCTTGACTATGGGCAAGCACTACTTAGCAACAACTAAACATGAGTTTGTTATCAGCATTATCCTCACTGAATGAAAAAAACACAACACAGTAGTACCAGTTACTCAGAAGAAAATTAACTCTATCCCAGCTGAAACCAGGACTAGTTTGTACAAACAAGGAAACATGAATCCTCCAAATGTCACCTGTGACATTACTTCTGTAAAGGGCTCTGAGTCAGGTCACAGTGGCATACAGACACAGTGTACATTGTGCTGATCAGACTGTCAGCTCCCTATCTAAGGGAGCCTCCCTCTTAAGAGCATCTGATCACTTCCATGCAAGAGCAATCCCATTGAGGTAAGTGGAATATATGATTGTCAAGCTTAGCTCAGCTTATTAAAATGTCAGAGAACAGGGGAACACCCACTTTCGCTCCATGACTGCTTTCTTCAAGCATCTCAAATCAAAAGCATTCTTTTAGTGCTGGCTAATATCAAGAAAACATATAGGATACGCCTATAAACTGTGCAAAAATGAACTCCATTTCTAACTGTGAAAAAAGAAAGAAATCCAAAGAATAGTAGTTAGAGCAAACCATGGAACGACACCACTGAGGAAAGTTATAACCAATGATGAAATAGTATTTCTTACAATCACAGCTGAATACTTCAGTCTCTGAATACCATGCTGCTTATCAAACATAATGCATATTTCTGCTTTTTGTAGTAGGAAGCAGCCAAAGGAAAAAAAAAATCAGTCTAGAAGAAAATAAAACATCTGTTACATTAACTACTTAGCTGTGGAATACATTTTCATGTGTTTTAAAGAACCAGCCAGGGTATAATGAGCACATATTTAATATATCATATTCTCTACAATCTAGAATGCAGTTTAATTTTAATAATTCAGAAATGAAGTTGAGCTCTTCTATGGACAACTGAGCATACTATATGTACCATTGATTTTAAAAACTTATTTAAATGAGTAAAGGGCTATTTTCAGACACTCTATTTTTCTCTCTCTTCTTGTTAAAGAAGTGTAACTTTTTTCCCATGTTGCAAAACGTCATCATTTTGGGGAAAATTTATTTTCAATTGTGGTTTATATGATATATTTAGTATGGAGAGCATGTACACCTGAGGCATTTAGGGTGGGAGGGATTCTGAAGATCTGTGAAATTTCTGTTAAGTGTGTGAGGCTGAAGAAACAGCAAAAAGAGAAGGCTGAGTATGAAATCACCTATGCAAGTTGACTGGATGAGTACTTATTTATCTAGCGTGACGTATGAGGCAAATATTGCAGCATTATCCCTCTGGTCTTGATAATTGCAGTGGAGCTGCTTGGGATACCAACAAAGCAGATGAAATGCTGGCCTTAGTGACTGCTGAGCAATAGTTATACAGAGAAAAATTTATGATGTGCTAGGAACTAGCACACTACTATTTTTTTCTGAGAAGTCACACAGGCTTGATCACACAAAGAGCTGGAAGGGAGCCACTTAAGTAAAAGGATGGATTTCATAGAGATCTGCTTTTGTATTGTTTAAACTTAGAAAAGGTATAGACACAGCAGAAGAGTGTATTTATACATGACTGACTGTTACTGGCTGGGACTATCACAATCTCCTGCAGGCAGCTCATATTGCTGCTTTCTCTATTCAAGGCCACAGAGAGGTATTTTACCCTTAGAGATGGCTAGGAAATGGTTAAGCATCTTCTGGTGTGGTTTTTTGGCAGGAAGAAAAAGGTTTTAAAAAACAAATTTAATTTTTCTTGTCTTTCTTTTCACTTTCACTATGCAAGAAGATTTTTGTATGCCTTTTGATTAAATAAGATTTGATTAAACTAAATATCTTAACAGCTCTTTAACACTTAAAATAGCTACAGTGAATAAAGGTATGTAATTCCAGAAAATTCAGACAGATTTTCTTTAACCACTTCAGAGAAGCAAACCTCTTCCTCTCCACATTACCAGCCTGTATATCTGGTGCTTTCCCTACTGCAGTTAAACGTATCATCAAAGCCACAACACTCACGTTTCATTGGAACAAATTTATTAGCAATTTGTTATGCTTTCTACTCTCCCACGTGATAGCCATTTATATCTGTGCCATTAAAATAAAGTATCAATAATTTAGAGGAAGCAATAGGTGTCCCCAAGGACTGTGTGTGAATGCAGAATCATAGAATACCGGGCTGGAAGGTGACCTCACAGGTCATCTAGTCCAACCTTTCTCAGCAATAAGAAACCTGTGGGTAAGAAGTGGTACAGTCACACTGGCATTCTGTAATGGCTTTCTGGTGTTCTCAGTGCTACAGCAAAACCCCTCTGCAGCACCACTGGATTTCCAGCAGGGTTAGTGTACTCCAGCAGTACCTCTTGGCCACGATGAGAGCTGGAGGCTCATCTTTATCTAGAAAACAGGTGTTCCAGAAAAGTGTGGTACACACTCCTACACAGGGTTTGCACATCTTGTGGATCAGAGCTCATTCTTTCCTTTTCATCCACATTTGCCTGCTGACATGACAGCTAAAAAAAACATAGAAGGGGTTGTTTTATCTGTGGGTCTGTCAGTGTTGTGCTGTACCATTTACGCGCTGAAAACAGAAGTGAGATATAACCTGTTTCTTATTTTATAGCAATTGTTAGACAATATTTTTCTGGCAACTCAAAATTAGTACTGAAATAGAGAATAAAAACATTCTGGAGTTATTTCTGTTTCATCCAAAAGTCTGGCAAAGCCCTTAACTGAAAAAATAACAAAAGATTTTTGAGCAGCTGATGAAATCAAATACTATAAGACAAGAAAGAAAGCTGTAAGTTTTGTCTTTTTAAAATTCTTCCTCACCTAACTGCTAAAAATGCTAGACAACAGTGTATTAATGATTTCGTTACATATTTTTCCCCTAAATGCAAACATTTGAAGTTGCTGAAGATATACAAATATACAATGATCCCATTAAGGCAGCCAGAACCTCAAAAACCTCTCAGGTTTCCTGACGATCACAAAATATCAGCTTTCATTAGAGACACAGCTTAGTGGTGGACTTGGTGGTGTTGGGTTAACAGCTGGATACAATGATCTTAAAGATCTTTTTCAACCTAAAAGATTCTTTGTTTATATGAAAACTCTCACAGCAAAATTTTGTAGAATTCCAGTTTCCTCCCATATTACAATACACAATGACAGCATTGTCTTGGCCACAGAGGGATTCCAGGAAGCCCATCTGTATGCACCACTCTGTAGTGTGAACATAATGCCATTCTCCAGAAAGGTAATATTGAAGCATAGTATCAATTGTAACTGTTTGCAAAGCAATTATTGACTTTTCTGTATGCACAGAGCAAGGAAGAGCTGTTTCTGTGTCTCTCCAGGTGACTTGGGTGCACTTCTGGGCAATCTGCAAGTGGTGCAGACCTGGGCTGCTTTGAGACAGGAAATATGAGGTACATCTCCAATTTGGTGAGAAAGATGTATTTTTTTTTTTTTTGGGGGGGGGGGGGGGGGGAGAGGCNTCTTCTGCTCCTTCTGGCAGTTGTCCCCAGTTGAGAAAGGGAGCAGAGAAGCACAGGGATACAGAAGTGTGGATTTTTGGTCTAGATATATGAGTTCTATTTGGAATCTTGAGAGATGCCACCAGCAGGAGGGAGCTCCTGTCAATGAGTACTCATGTTGTAACATGATAGACAGTTCCCACTGCAGCCTGATAAACTGCAAGTGGGTAAGAAAACCTCTCTGCTCTTAGGAGTTAAAGCCGGATATCCAGTTGAACAAGTGTTTCTTGGTATTGTAATGAGGCTTTTCTCTATGTTATAGAAATTATTATATTTTATGGAATATTAATTTTGATTATAAAATGTTAAATTATAGAAATAGTCTTCCCTGCAATGAGAGTAATGTATGCATCTACAGCCTGGAAACGATGCAAATGACATACATGTAAATATCACATGAGACCTTTCTTTCTAAATAGAAAAAATATTTGATCATACTCTGAGGGTGTAGTGTGCCATGAGTGCAACTGTGAGAATAGTGTTCTTACGTGTCTTGTGACAAGCCTGTTCTTACTGTGGGAGGTTGTAAAGAATACATATTTCATCCACATACCACAAACTATCTACGTTTCAGCAGATGTTTTCTCACAGCAGAAATTTTGGAAACAAAATGTCAGTCTTCCTAACCACAAGATATGAATCACACTACCGTAGCATGGCAACCAAGATGATGCACATTCAGAAATAGCAAATAAAATCAAAGATAGCAGTCCATTGTGATAGCTTCAATTCTTAAGAATTTCTACTAGAAATCTTGTTTGCTTTATGAACAAATTAAATTCTATAGTTTACTTATGAATGAGACAGATTAAATTCTTTCATTTCTGAGTAGTTTTAGTTTATATTTAGTCTCTTATTTTAAATTATGTCTCACTGACATGAGAGGCTACTTGCAGTTAAATTTTACAAGAATTAAAAGTAGAATTGATTTTCATTACTTGAATCCTTCCATCACCTTTTTTTTGCCATGCTCTACATTGTCATTCTTTCCTTCTTGTAGAACTGCAGTTTCATCATTCCAGGACTAAGGAGACGTGACCTGCTTCTATTCTGACCATCAGGTGCCTGAAAATGAAAAAAATATCAATTAAAAAATCTAAGTTTCTGGACATCTTTACTTTCACACAAGGTTTGTTGCATCCCGGCTGCTACTTCTGCAAACGGCTGTAACCTCGCAGGGAGATGTCTGACGCAGGTCTCACCCAGCTCTGTCTCCTCTGCACTACGACACGAACAGCAAAGGCAGCACCACTATCAGGGCAGCGAGGTTTGCTGGAGAGGTGCTGGATCAGCCTTTGCCGTGCTGTGACATGGGGCTCTCCCAGCAGGTGTAGAGCTGGCCCCAGAACAGGGCTCTTCCAGGGGCACTGAACCTCACTCTAAAAGTTCTCCACTCCCTTTGTTCTTGCACTGTGTTCAACACTTCCCTTTCTTGCCCTTCACTGGTGTGCTTATCCTGTTGTCTCTGAACACACAGTGCTTTTTCTCAATACTCCTAGCAGTTACTCAATATTAGCATTGTTTTAATTTCATCATACAAGCTGTGTTGTAACCGTGGCATAGGTGGGTGAGGAGAGAGGAGAGACATAAGGCACTCAAGGGAGATGAGTCTCAAATGTAGCCTGAGTTTGGTGTGCCTTGTCTTCATGAAGGAGTTGTAAACCCGACCTACTTGGGGTTATCATCTTACCTCCCACAGGCAGCTAAATTCTAACATGGCTGAATGTCCTATAGACATTTGTATAAGGCTGGAAAAGACAGATCAGCCTGTCACAGAAAGTAAATATATAGACATAAAAAAAAACCCAAATACATGCACTTTGTCAGCAGTCAGACAAGGTTCATGCAAATAAAATTCATTCACCCTATCAGAATTATTAGAAAAAGATCTGCTCTGGATCTATAGTTTGATCTCATCACAAATGTTGAGATTTTGGCTTGTGAAATAGAGGGCATATTGGCAGAATGAAGAATATGTTTACCCCTCTTTTCCCAGCTCTTCTTAAGCAACTCTGAATTGTCTTGCTTTTAAAGACTCTGAATGACATAATAAGCATGTATGTTATTAACAAAATCCTAATTAAAATTTTTAAAATTAAATTAATACGAATATCCTTTATTGTTCTTCCATACTGCAGGGCAGAAACCAAGCAAATAAATAAAACTGAATGCAACAGAACTCTGCCTTCAGCTAAAGTTGAGATTATTAATGCATGCAGACAGGTCAAATACTGTTGTGGTTTCACATCAGTTTCTTCTGTTTTACTTCCAGATTTTTGAGAGCTTCCCTTAGGTAAGGGAGACATCTGTTTATGTCTGAAAACAATAGATATGCTGAAACTGGAATGTGGAGGAGGTTTCTCTTCACAAAACAAGCACAGCACTCTCCTGGCAGGCTTGCCAGAGGGCACAACATAACTAAGAATATGAACTGCTCCACTTACCATCTCTATACAAACACAAGGTTTTTCTCCAAACATGCCCTTGATGATACCAGAGAATGTATCTGAAGCTAACACTGGAATATTCCCATTTATTTCCTGACACTGGGATAAACCTATCCATCCAACTCACAAAAGTGGGTTACTTCCAGCATAGTCTTGTTCAGATTATTACAGTGTAAAAAACCAATAATAATAAAGAGGCAATGTGCTGTATCAGCAATGAACTTATGCATGAACAGAGAAAAATACTGGTCAACCTACAGTAGGACAGCTTCTGCCCTCATTTTTCATGAAATTAGTGTTTAGCCTTAAATGTCTACAATTATTCATGCAATTAAAGATGTAGTCTATAGAAATGAAATCAGGTCTACATGAACATGTTTAAAGAAATTTGGCTAAGTTTTGAAGAATCAATCATAAAAAAGTTACATGTACACAAGTAGTATGAGATCAGTTAGAGATAATGCCTTGGCAATGATATTTCCTTCAAGCTATGGTGAGAATAGAAAAACACTTTTCTAGTGCATTCATTAGGTTAACATATTCTATAATTAATACAGAATCATGAGTCACTTTCTGGGAACAGCATTAAAGGAACTTTGGGACACAGTATTTGAAGAAAGAGAATTTGGGAAATCCTGTGATGGTGTGGAACTGCATTTCTTAATCATCCAGGAAGGCAATTTTAAGGGGAGGGGAATTGGTGATTTTTTTTAGTAAAAATGAATCACAGAAGTAAGTCCTGGAATCTGACAATCAAAATGAAACCTCACCAAATTATACAAGTAACTAACAATATAGTTCTGAGACATAAGGAAACCACAGGTTTGTGGCAACTGTGTTCTCAAGAAAACTTGGAGCAGTAAAAGAAGATATAAAGCACAGAGCAATTAGACTGTTTCCTCTTTTTTTACTACTGAAGACTTAACAGTTTAGCAGGTGATTCTGGTAAGAAAATTACTGTTTTTCTATTGGTGCATGTTTCAATGCATATTTACATACATTTACATGAGTTTACATACACATTGCTTTAAGATTACAAATAGAACAGTTGTTGAGAAATCAACACTGAATAGAATACATTTTAATTGATATGCTTATTTCAGAAGCAGCTTCAGCAAAAGGTTGGGGTAGAGGTCCCTGCTTCAAGGAATGGTTTTGATATTTTTCAGTGATACTCTAATATAAATGCATACATCAACATGATATAATACAAATGCATACATGGTATTTTAGTTGTGTCCCTTAGCAGGTGTGTTGGTTCTGGCTGGGATGGAGTTAATTTTGCCCTAGCAGCCCTCACAGTGCTGTGCTCTGCATTGGCAGCTGGAAAGGTGTTGATTACAGACCAGTGCTTGCACTACTGCTGAGGAGAGCTAGCACAGCAGCAGCTCTGTCTTTCCAACATTCCCCCCTCACCAGCAGGTTGGTGGTGGGCAAGATCTTGGGAGACAATATGGCCAGGACAGCTGAGCCAAAGTGATACTCCGTAATATTCCATACCATGTGTCTTCTCAGCAATAGAAGCTAAAAGAAAAGAGGAGGGGGGTGGGAGAAAAGGGTCAGGGGTGATTTGTTATTTATGTAATTTTTCTTCTTAAGCAACTACTACGTGTACTGAAGCCCTACTTCCTGGGAAGCGGCAAGACATCAACTTCTGATGGGAAGCAGAGAATAAAATATTTTTGTTTCCTGTGCTTCCGCATGCATGACCTTTGCTTTTGCTTTATTAAATTACCCTTATCTTGACCCATGAGTTTTTTCCAACTTATTTTCTCCTGGCCCTGTCCAAATGAGGAGGGGAGTGATAGAGCAGCTTGGTGGGCAACTGGCACCCAGCCAAGGTCAACCCACCACAGCAGGGTACTCCAACCCCCAGACTAGGTTCTTTTTTGCCTGTTTTCCTTTCCACACCATGACCCCTCTGTTCTCAGCAGCACAGATGCATCAGCTTCAACTGCCAGGGCAGCATCCCGTTCAGGCTTCTACTCAGACCTGTGCCTAGGACACACACACTGGAAACCCCAGGTTCAATTCTCTCCAGTTTGAAGAGTCCAGTACTACCCACTTCCTCTGGCAGTATCAACCTCCCTCAGACTTAACTTCATATCATACTTCTCAGATTTTCCTGCAAGACTTTGATAAAGCAGCTCTCTCCAGGACAACCACTGTGAGCAAATATTCTCAAATGCTGAAAATGCTGGTCAGAAGGGGGAAGATCTGACAGTTCTGAAACTGTTAATCTACAAATGCCATATTCAAAGTCTGGCAGACCCTGAAATGGATGAAGTAAAATTAAAGTTATCAGATCTTCTTTTCAACATCATTCAGACAGATTCTGCTCTACTTTATTATGAAATGATAAGAAGGCTAGTCCGGCTTGTATGGAGGAAGAGGAACCAGATCCTATGCCATAATTTCACACTTCTCTAATTTACTTCAAAAGAAAGGAAAAGCAGATTAATATGTTCCCTTCCTTCTTCTCCAGCTAAATTACAGTTATTCCCTGAGATTTGTTCATCTACCAGAATGTTAATAGTAGCAATAGTGCTTTTAATCAATAGCACTTTTTATTAATAAAACCTGAAGAATTTTGTAAAGTAGAAACTTTAAAGGTAAATGTAAAAGAAAGCATAACTTATCTATTCATCTTCCTTTTCCATTCTGCTTTTTTAGAAGTCTTTCTTCCTGAAATTGTTATCTGTCTCTGTCTCACATTCCAAATCTATTACACAAGAACTCTTACTAAGCCTTTTTTTTTTTTCCTCTAATAATCTGTTTTCCACCCTCTAGCAAAAAGATGAAAGGCAGGTAATTTGTCTGCAGAGTCTCCAGACTGATGAGAAGCAAGAGACTCTGTGCACAGAGGAAGTTCTAACACGACTAAAGAAAACATCCCAGAAATGTGTTTCTCAGTTACACAACTATTATTTGGAACAAGTCATTGATGAGGGCATATATTTTAGATATTGCAATGAGAAAGTAACAGTCTCTATTTTATATTAAAGGAAAATTTTTCCACTGAAGGCAAAAAAAAAGAAAACACCAAACTTTTTTTGCTTGGGAGTAAGAACCAAGAAATCATGATCACATCTTTACAATCTTCCAGAATAAGAGGAAGTTTATGAGTGTGTTTTATTTTCGTTAGTATTTTGTAATTATATGCTTCTTAATATTTGAAACATTTGTTCCTAATGAGATAAACATTTGCTTTCTGAAATCTAAACACATCCACACAGTTCTTTGTTGAGCCTCTTACAAACTTTGAGGTGCAAGTTGCAATAGACACATTTGTGCTTTTGTCTTTTGATAGAGTTTCAGCCCAAAGTGTGGAAATAACTGAAGTCAGATTGCTCCTGCAGGTAAAGTAAATAGGTCCTGACATGACCAACAGAAACAGACAACCCAAATTACTTTCAAGAATAATGCCTTTTATCTAAAATGAGTAGTCCACCTGCTTCTTTTTTTTTCTGTTGTTTTAAGACTGACTCTTCATTTGAAGAGAAGTCTTCTTTCCTGAAGGGGAAATATAAAGAATGGGAACTGATATCAAAAGACAACAAGCTTTACAAATGTATCCAAGAGACACAAGTACACAGTGTCTTGGGGGAAATTAAAAAAAAGAAAAATAAGGATACATAATTTACAGATGTTCTTAAATTTTCATCAATGACAATCTCTCCATAAGAGATGACATCAATGCCCCCCATGACAAATCCACAAAACCCTCAAACCTCAGAAAAATTCTTTCCAGTTCCTCTGTTTTCTTTCATACCTCAGAAGGGAACCTGAGGTCTAACACAACAGGTAGTTAAAGAGAAAAGTAGAAGAAACTAAAGTTTACCATTTCATTATGCAAACCAGTCTGAGACTTTCAGTGAAGCTCCTGGCAAAGCCCAGGATGTTTGCACTGGCAGTTGTGTGCAGGCATTGGCTGGGACCAGCTACTGCCACCTTTTTTTTGCGTTTCTGCTCTTTTACTACGGTGACAAACAGTCAGTGCACGTAATTCTGTCCACATTAAACCCTTTTCACAGAATAATTCATGGCCTAAATAAGTCTGCTTATTCTGCTTCGCATGATTGCAGGAAATGTCATTCCTCCTCTTTTTTTATCCCTCTGTATTTTTTTTTAATTTTTGCATTCCAGGCAACATAACATCTGCACAGTATAATCAGCTGGTGACTCCTTCAGGATCCTGTCCCTCACTTACCACAGATCTCCTTCCAGCCAAATCTGCTTCTTCAGTCTCTATTCTTTCCCTCTAACCTCCCACTGCTGCCAGCATGCCCTACAGTTTTTCAAAGGTGCAGTGGAGTATTATGGCAAGTGTAGTTCAAGGACTGTATTTACCACATAATACTAATGTTTATTAGCTATAAATCCCATGGCAGGTATATGAAACACAGTAGTGTCAGACACCACACTTTTTCAAAATGTAAGCATTCTTCAAAAAGTCTGGGCTAAATTTATTTTCTTCATTCTTCCTTCAGTTAATAGTAAAAAAATGAAGATAAGGCAGGTGACCTCTTCTTTGCTTTATTACATGAGTGACGTGAAACAGCATTTGCCCCCAAAATCTACTATCATCAAGCATTTAAAAGATGAGAGTAAATGGTCCCAAGTGCAATATAACACTGACAGAATTCCACCAGGTTGCTTTTCTTTTGCATGTCACAGTCTAAAGGCTCTCCTGAAAACATCTGTATTCCCTCTGCTGCCTTGCAGTACTTTATTAATGATGGTGTAAATACCCTGTGTGTCTCTCTCTCATCTGGTCATTAACTGTACTAATTAAAACAGAATCAAAATGACTATTTAAGGATCATTCTGTGGTATATGTAATTCCATGGTTTCAGATGAAGACTTAGTTTAAAGGTTTGCACGTTGATGCTGAAGGAAAGTAGAAAGAATAAGAAGGAAGAAACTCTTCTGCAGGTGAGTTTCTCTATCATCAAGTCATAGTATTTTTCAAGCCAGAAGGACTCTCTGAATGCACTACTTCAATAAGACATAGATAATACACAGCAAACAAGCTAAAATCCTGTATAGAGTTTCGTGAAATTTCATGCAGTGAGATGATCACATGCATTATAACATGTTGCTGACTCATTGCTAGTACAGGAGAAAATGGTTTGCCCTCAGGGACAATAATAGCTTATCTTTTATCTCTCATTTGCAAAGAGAAAGAATAATAACCATGAAGTCATAGCAAATGATCTCCACCTGTGACACTGTTGAAATTCTGGGGTGGAGCTGGCCAGGTGAAACTGTAGAGGTTGAAACTGTAAAATAAAAACATCTGTCTGGAAAAGGTTGTGCATGGAGACACAGGACTTTCTTTGAAGAAGATAAACAAAAGGACAATGTTGAGTTATGACTCCTGTAGAGATATGTAATGAGTCATATAACCACACTGTATTTTGTAGCTAGGAGGGAGGGTGGGGGTGTGTATGGGGAGGGGGAGAAGACAAAAAAGATATGTCTTCTGTCTGAGTCTGGCATCTATGAGAAAAAAGAAGTTCCTTTCCTGAATAAGTTTCTCTTCTTAATAACTTCCTAAACTCCCAAGGTATACTTTTTATTTCGCTCCTTATCTAAGGAAGTAGAAGCCAAAAAATTGAGAAAAATAATTGCACAACCTCACAAAGGAGAGACTATGTCTGGTTTAGAGAGGGGTCAGATTAGTCTGGGAAAGCAGAAACTTCGTACTTGTGAAATTTAAATGCCAGTATAAGCACTTACTATATTTGAAAACATGTAGACACTGAATACATATGTTTGAGTTTATTTATTAAAACTCACAGAATTTTTCTCACCACTGATCTGGAGTCAGTGCAACTTTACTTCGGTGTGGACTGGGGCAATTCTGGGCTCCCCAGCTCCATGTGGGTGGACTACAAGCATGGTGGGATAGAGGGTGCCAATCACTCCCACTAAATGTGTGCAGTTTCAGCAATTATCTTTGTGAGGAATCACTCTTCTAACTCACAGCCTAAGTTTAGTGCTGTCTTGTTATAGTTTTACTTACATGTGGTGAATTTATCTGTGGTGGAGGGGACTCCACCAACACAGGT
The DNA here is from genome assembly GCA_013397915.1 of Daphoenositta chrysoptera. Classification (NCBI taxonomy): domain Eukaryota; kingdom Metazoa; phylum Chordata; class Aves; order Passeriformes; genus Daphoenositta; species Daphoenositta chrysoptera. The sequence goes on along the minus strand of VZRO01007940.1, from coordinate 252,236 downwards.
CCTTCATTTCCTCTACAGTCACTAGACAGAGGGAGAAATATTTGGAGACCAGGAGAGGAGAATCCAGTCTATTTACCATAGATGGTTTCCACCTCTTTGGATGCACAGGCAATTTAAAAAATCTTCTGCAGGTGATTTTGGATAGAAATCTAGCTCTTTTACTGAGGGTATAAGGGACTGAAAAAATGCTAGAAAAATCGATCTTTTCATAGGTCAGCTGACCTAGCTTTCTTTTGACAAGCCTAAATTTACCTTCTAATATGACTCAGTAAATGTCAGATAGTTCTTAGACCTCAAATACTTTGGATCATCTGGGGCACTACTACTGATAGAAATAAGGACGGAGTCTATAGCATAAACAGGCATTAATTTTTGTACCAGGGTTCTACTCTGTGAGGGTTTAGCAGGTAACTGTAGGATATGGGAGAATTACCCGCATTTGGGAGAACTAAGTTCAGCAGACCATGGAAAGCATCCAGTGAAGCTGCATTGATGTAATCTCTAGAGTGGCTGAAGCCTATGAGAAATGTAAAGGTATGCTGAACGGCTGGTGGTAATTATTAGGAACCAGGGAAAATATAGCCAGTTGACCATAGCCTTTCTTACTCAACCTTTGAGTCAACACAACTGCATTTATGTCAGTAATTTCAAGTACAGAGGTGTCTGGCCCTTTATCAATAATTATGGGCTTCATTTTTCCAAATGGTTGTGGAGGTTTTATTCTAAAATCTGATACTACAAAAATCAAAGTGGACAAGAACTTTGTATCAAGTCAAGCTTAGAGTCAATCTTGGTCTAATTGGGCCATTAGTTTCCCATATTATTATGTTAAAATTTCCTAATTGTTACTGACAACACCAGGAACTGGCATGATGTGGATTACATTGTGCTTTTGACTGTACAATCTCAACAGTCAAGTACATATTTACAAGTGGGAAAAAATTTTGGAAGATTTGGGTTTCAATTTTCACCTCTGCAGAGAGATTTATTGGTCAATATTCAATGTAATAGGTACAGAAGAAGAAGCTACTTAGCTCCATTAAAGACATAAAAATGCTTAGATTTACTTAAAAACATTGATTTCCTAGTTGGCAGGATGTATGTACAATTTCATGAGACAAGAAGAGAATAATAGTTAAGAACGTTGTGTCCTTGCTTTGAAAGCTTTTGCTGGAAGCAAAGTTTTATGATTTAATTCAACTTAGAAAGAAGAGGGTATGGAGTGACCCAACAAGATCTTTCACAGTTGAATGTGCTTCTGTAATTTAAAAAATGCACCAGAAAATGCAAAAAAAAAAAAAAAAAAAAAAGAAAAGAGGGGTTTGTTC
>VZRO01007940.1:181866-250871 GCA_013397915.1 Daphoenositta chrysoptera | reverse complement strand
AACTTAATCTTTATTCTGATAATGGCCAGAACCAGTTTTGAATTTGTTAATTTTCTTTTAACAAGAGACAAACATTTCATAAAGCATTTATTAGCGCATAGATGATAGAAAAAATATGAATCAGTCGAAGCTGCAGCACAGTGCTTCTCTTCTGAGGAAGTTTCTCTCAGTAGAAATGCAAATAATACAGAGAATATAATGCTGTGAGTCTCTAAAACCACACTTCATTTAAGCCACAGCCATTACAGTCATTTTGTCATAGTCCTACACAATCCTAAAGGTTTTTTCCTTCAGCATTTGCTTGTTGTAGCTCCACTGGACTACAAGCTCAGGAGTGTTGACATGTATGCAACAATCATCACAGAGACCTGGCTAGATTATAACAGTAGACCATTGCTAATTTAATGAAGTAATTTAATAGCAGAAATCAAAACTACAGCCAATACAATTGTCAATAAATATACAAACATTGCTGTATATATTCACATCTAGAAATGCCCAGATGGCAAACCTGCAGGATAAATTTCTTCACTTGCTTTGCCAACACTTGCCCAGGCCCTCCCTGGTCCTGCCTGCTCAACGAGTGGAGTTTGTCATATAGAACAGACTAAACAAAGCAAGTGGAGAGTAAAGCTTCTGACACAGTGGATCTGGTCTCTGTCTGGTTCCATCTGGTGTGACACGGCACCAGGGCCTGGACCTAGTCATATTCACTGAACTCCTACAAGAATTCAGAATGAATGCAGAATAAACTTATGTGAACCTTTACAGTAAATATTTCAATCCATGTAATTCAGTCCATTCAAAACTGACAATCTGAACTCTGACAATGCTTTTGAAACTGCTGTTTAAAATAATTTCAGTGCTAATACTGATGATAATGAACCCATGCATGTATACATACCCATACTCTAACTAGACAATTTGCTTGTTCCCTTTAACAGCCTGATATTTCTTACTTTCATTTGTGGCATCATGTCTTAATTTTGAGGGAGCTCCCAGTTGCTCAGATTAGCACATCTTATCACTTTATTTTTATTGGCTATCAAAATGCATATATCTGTTCACAGTAAAAGCTACTGTAGTTCATTTTCCAGCACAGTATGTAGTACAGTGTGTGCTTAAAGAGCACGAGTTCTTATAAACTTTGTGAGAGAAATCCAGAACTCCCTGAACTCTGTTGAACTCAGTGGTTTTGCTGCTGGCCATGAAGAGGTCGTCCTTCTACCCTCATCCTGTCTTGTTCTACAAAGAACCTGGACACTCGTTAACTCTGACATTAGCCAAAAGAAACAATAAATGCTGGTTGTTAAAATTTCCTGTTTTCATGGTGTTAGGAACTTTAATGGCAATCTAACCCTTACCACACACTTGGGAATGCTGTGAAGCGTTCACCTTCATCCGTCATTTTAAAACTGTCATAATTTTAGAGTCTGGAAATAAAAGCCAAAAACACAGAAGCAGAACTCTATTAGTGATTCACTGGTGATTCAGAGTGTCTCATTTATTCCCTCTTTCTCACCAAGGGAACTTGACACCCACTTCCTATCACATCATTGTTACAACCATGAGTGTCAAGCCACAATATTGTTTTGTTGCTACTTATGATTGCTAAATGCCAGCTCCTTCTAGAAAAAATAACTGCATAAAATAGGTTTTCTTAATATCTTCATTAGGTTCTATGGCTTAGAGCTATCAGTGGCCAGCTAGAAATCATACGGGAAGAGAGAGACAAGATCTGCAGATCTGCAGCTTCCAATCTGTCTTCTGCAAAACTTTTAAATAGGTCCAGCTAAGTCATTTGAATTTTAGTACACTCTGAATCTTGAACTGGGTAAGGAGGTTGATAGGTTTCTACTGAAATGTTTTCTTGACTTCTGAAACCATCTCAACAATGTATAAGCTAAAATTGGAGATACTTGAAAGTGTTTTTCTGGTTTGTAAAAAATGTTCTTGGTTTGGTTTGGTTGGTTTGCTTTTTTTATTTTTTGTGGTTTTGGTTTGGGGTTTTTTTTCTTTGCATTTTTACTGTGTTTTACATTCAAAATAGATTAAATCGATCTTTTTCAATATTTTTAATGAACTACAAACTTGCCTTATCTTATTCACTGCCAGTGAGACTGGCATTCTTGTCCCCAGATATGCCTGCTCTGAGGATAGGGAAATGAAGTGACATCCAATACATTTTAACTGAAATTTTTCAGGCTTGAACAATAGACCTCCGAAGAAAACAACTAGTGGGAGATTTTATGTCTTGATACAATAAAGATAATTCATACTTGTCGTATATTTTCTGACTTTAAATCAGTTTATCTGAAATTATTTCCAAATGCTTTACAAAGTCGCACATATACTTTAGATCAGCCTGTGGTATCACTCAGTGATCTCCTTTGCCTTCTTCAGACACCTCTCTTTCTATCACTAAATGAAGAAAAAAGGTTGAAGAAAATCAGTTTCTTAATAAACAATAAAATAATGATATTAAATAATAAAATGAACAACAAAAAATTAAAAATAAAATAAGTATATTTTAGGTATCATGGTATGTAACTTATCATAGTATTGCAAGGTTTCTTTGGAAGTTTTTCTATCAGAATTCCTGTTCTCACTGAAGCCTAAACTTTACAAATTGCTGGATAGATCTGCATCGAGATTATTTCCTTGTTACACACAGAAAATTCATCTCTTTTGGTATCAACTCAGAATGAATCCAAGAAAAGCATGGAAGGGAGAGAAAGCTCCACACCCTTCTAGGAAGGGTACTTATTTCAAACTAAGAGTTTAGAAATTCTACACTGAAAGTCCATACTTTTTGTAATTCAGAATGACCTGAGACAAAATCTTTGTTTCAAGCCTATGAGAAAAGTAATCAAAACCTGTATTTTCTAGCGACAGAGTAAAACCTACTCCTCGGGCTCATCTATGCCCTGTGCCATACTTTTACTAGAAATTCATCCTCTCAATAATTTTTTAAATTTCTCTTTGCGAAACCAAATTTTTTTTGTTTTTTACCATGCTGTGTTTTGGCAGAAGGAAGTCTTGGCAAACCTGGTTCAGTGTTAAGCACAGTGGCCTCTGTCCAGAAAAGCACTTACATTCTTAGCTCTAAACAAAGACTTAAATCTTATTCTTTCAGCGGCTTGAAATTCTGTAGTGTTCCTTTAACATCAGGGATATAACAAGTTAGGAACCTAATAAGAATATATTCTTAGGCAAACACCCTGATATGATTCAAAATAACCATGTTCTAGGAACTCATTAAGGTTATAGTGTTTTTGTTTAATTTGTCAAAAACAATTAGAAAATAACTGGAAAAAAATTTTTAACCTTCTCTTTATAGTTTATCTACTTAAGAACAAATTCTTTAAGAACTAAAAGTTAAAACTTCCTTAAATTACTATCAAATCCTAGGACCTTTGGAAAGAATAACTCGGTAGTACAAAAGTATGGAGATGGAATATAACTCTATTATATATGTTTTCTTTTTAATACCATATTGTACAGTATTTTATCTTTTTGCAATATGAAAACTAAATATGTATAACCATACTGGTATTTAGAAAACTTATTTGCATTTTAATAAGAAGCTGTACACATGTGTAACTATTAGATGTAGGAAAAAAAAATGAGGGCCGTGTGAAGACCAGAGATGTTTGTTTCTGTCTCATCAAAGTTGTGCAAATAAAAGTTTTTTGTCATCATATACATATCTTTATACACATCTGCACACAGAAATAGAAGAAATTTCAACAAAATGTTTCAAGACTACTTTAGCTTCCAGTGTTTGTCACCTGAGAAAATAAGCCTCTCCTACCTTTTTTGGTGTTTAAGTACACTTGAGATAAAAAGCCAAGTAATCTTGAATAGTAAAGTCATAGGTAAGCAGATAATAAGACAATATCCAAGAGCAGAGAGATAACAAAACAGAAAAATTCCATGTAAACCTAGCATTTGTTGTTAGATGCCACACAATGTGAGAAAAAATTAGATGATCAGGTTATACTCTTCAGGGCACAATATTTCTAGGGCCAGAAGATATTTTTTACTGACTTTTTCATGCAATTCATAGCTGGCTAGGGCCTGTGACTGAATCTGGAGTCCACTTCCAAGGTGCTAATGCAGAACACCTCACTCCCCACAACTCATATTCCATGGCCTACTGCACACACCAGGGTATTCCCTTAGCTTGTCAGGAAGCTGAGGCAAAGAGAGGTGATTTGCCCATCCCCAGAGGAGACTAAAAAAGCTGTGGCAAGAATGCAGAGCCAGTGGCTCTCAGCCAGCTTTTGGCTGCCTCGTGCAGGGCCCTGGGGCCTCGGCTGGGAGGGTGCTGGCAACTAGAGCGTGTGGCACACTGGCCATGGCCTGGTGTGACAGACCGGGCTGGAGCCGAGTCATGAGTCTCTACTGACTTGGACAGAAAGGCAGGAAGGAAATACAGACTTCAAAGGCCCATTATACCATTATATTGCCAAACAAACAAAAAGGAACCTAATTATAACTGTGAATGTGGCCAGCAGGGTCAATGGTCCAGCTGGAAGCCAAGCTCTGTTTGTTTCATGTTAAAGGTCCCTTGAAGTTCCTGTTGTGTCAAATGTCAAGCATATTTCTTAGCAAATTTTTAAGTTTTAACTAGTTCACATGAAATCAACAATATAAATCTCATCGACTTCAGTGAGACCAGAATCTGACTGTAATCCACGATGAGGGCATTTCTTTTGTTAGATAAGGATTCCATTTGATATCAGGTTACTTGCAAACTTTGCTCATTGATTTCTTCTGAAGGAAGGTATTTGTACCCACAAAAAATAAAGGACAGTACTGGGTCTAGTACTTTTGAGAGAATAGACTACACTCTTTTGAGTCTTCTCAATAATATTTTCATGCCCAGAAGGAAGATGAACAGCACATCCCTGTTGTGAAACTTTCCTTCAGTTACCGCTAGAAAGAATGCCTTGGGGTTTTTTCCACTATCAAAGCACAAGGTTTTGTTAGCTTAATTTAAGACCATGAAAGAATGTATTTCTTTTAGGCTGAGTAAGGAAAAAAATTTTTGAGTTAGGGAGGATTTGTAGATACAATGTTACAATGTGACATTTGTTTCAAAGCTGTAAGATAATCACATGCTTGAGAGATTTTAACCATGTGATTATTATGTGTCATCATTATACTGTAATATCCTTCTCCATACCTAAGTTTTTGGGGAGTCAGGGTGGGTAAAGAATATTAAAATTTTGGTAACTTTTCTGTTCTATAGAAATACCTGGTGGCTGCAGTGAGACATAGCAGTCCTTCATCTGACCTTTTCTTGAAAGAAGAGGTATCTCTTTGGTCCCTTGGCATCATCTCAAATCCTCATTTTCAGTAACATTTACTTTTAGATTCTTCTTATGCAGACCTATCAATTCAACAACAATCTGCACCACCCCTGAAAAGAGGAGGGCTGATGCTCTTCTCCATGCCAGCTATAGACTTCAGGTGTCTGGAACCAGCTCAGGGATTCGGTCTGCCTGAAAACTGATCTGGTGAAAGCAAAGACAAAACCAGTCCAGGAGCCTGCACTGTGCCTGGGTGAAAGCAGCTGTACAGCTGCAATGGTAGCAGCGTTGGTCTTCACTGAAACTTAGGGTGACTTTGGAACTTTTGTAGTATATTCTGAGTTTCAGGCTACCACCTGCCAGAACACAACTCTGACTTCAGCAGGGGTCTAAATGAAACAGTTTTTCTGTATTCATGGGTGGAGCGCCATTATCTCAGCCTGGAACCAAATAATATTGTTGTTGAAGGCATTCATGTTTCTACCTGCTACAGATCTCCACTTTTACACATATCAGAAATGTTTGCTAACTTTGAAATATTTCAGACAATGGTGACTAACGCCATTTTATTTCTCTGATCTATTTTCACCCCAAATGGAAAAGAAAAATAAAACAGCAGTCAGGTATTTTCAGGGTTCCTCAGGTAAAATTATGTTGTGTTGTTCATTGTTATGTAATCACAGTTGAAATTATTTTTTTTTCCTTGGGTTATTAAATCCATGCTTTGAACTCCAAGTGTTGGTATGCATTTAAGTCAGAAAAATATCAAAAGTTCAGTGCTCGAAGACATATCTCCCTTTTTAGGCAGTGCTCAGGTCTTGAACTTTGGAAGAAAAAATGTCTGTTTTTCTAATACTGCTGTGACAACATCTGCAGCTGTCAAGAGATCTATATCCAGTAGCCCAAAAGGCATTTTGAGATGAGTAAGATTCAATTTTTAATGTGCAAGAAATAGCTTAGTGTGTTTTATTAATTCCATTTAGCCTCCATACACTTTCCCCTTTTCTCTTACGTTACGAAAAAGAATGACAGCACTATCTACATAATTTCTGACACATCATATGAGCTCTTGTTATAGAACTTTCTGTGGAATATATTTTCTCTTTACTTCTGTACTTTCTTATGCCAAAGCTCACTAAAATGATTCAAAAACACCCATTAAGGCAACAGGTACTGGACCAAAGAGATATTTATGGGCTGATTTAGTCAATGCTAGATCATAGAAAAATGTAAAAAAACCCAAACAGTATCTATAAAGTGCTTAATGTTTTGATCTAAGTTTTATTTTCTTCTGGATGTGGCTGAAATCACTGTTTTTGTAAAACGTATAGTGTGTTGTACAAATAACAGCATCTACTTTTTTCTGTACACTACACCTACTCATTCTAGAAGATAGCTATAAGTAGCCACTGCTTTGCTTTCAAATCATGCTTTTCTCTATTTTTTCTGACTTTTTTATAAAAAGACGTGTCAAGGATTCTTCAGTTATCACAAGGGCTGAGTACAGAATGTTATACTTTATCTGAAAGAGGACTCCTCCAAGAATAAAAATTCTCAGCATTATAATAGTAAGGGAGTGGGTTAAATAATTCTGGGATTAAAGTGCTGTTCACAAAGGGTCACTGTCAGATATTTTGCAGTCATTTATTTTTTCCTGACGTCACCCTTCTTTATGCTAAACTAATAAAATGCTTGTTTGGTGTGATACATGATCTCAGTGTAATGTAGCTGCATACAGACCAACTGCTTTGATTGCTAACAGAATTGTGCAAATGTGGCTTGGCCACATCCAGTTGCTGTTGAATGATTGGATATTCTGATAGTGTTGGATCTGATTGATTCTTTTTAACTGAAACCTTTAATTGAAAAAATAAGGGTTTGTCAGTAGTGAAATTTCTCACCCATAAAATTACTATCTTTCCAGAAATATTTCTATTTTTTAATTTAATATTTTATTTTGATATAACATTTTTAAGTCCAATATAAACTTACATTCATCTTTTAAAAATATGTGAAACTATACCTTAAGTTGCTTTTTACATTTCAATCATATTTGCTAAACCCAAAAATTGTTCTAACAGAAATAAAACACAGAAGTGAAATGCACATGTAATCTGAATTTCTTAAAGGTCTCAAAGAAATATTTTGTTTGAGTTGTGCAAACTGGAAGTATAGTCCACCTTGAGTTGCAGCAAAAAACAAAAGGGAATTTCATCACCAGCTAACACAAAAGAGTCATGGCACTGCTTTTCTCAAATTAATGAACCTGTATTGAATCACAAGACCAAACGAATAGGAAAGGTTGTTAAGGCCTGGAGGTGCTAAAGGGCTTCAAGAAAAAGTACCATTAAATACAGCTTTAAGCTGTCCCTTGTAAAAGAACACTTAACTTATTTCAGCTAACTCTGTAGTCAAAATAAATTTTCAAACTAATAGGTTGGAGCTTTAAAGAAACATCACTGAAGTGTGCAGAAATATCCTTTTGACCATTGGTGTTGGTTATGACCATGGATATTGAAGTTAGCTTGAATAGCACTAATTGGAGAATGATTTTGCCCTCTCCATCCTAAAGCTGCACCCACCAGGCAGCCCAGCAGTCCCAGAAATCACAGCCCTCTGAAGCTTTCTAATACTTCTTTGTATGATGCTTTCAAGAACAAGTTGAAGATGTGTAACTGCAATTGTAGTGAAATCTTTAGTGCACACTGGGATAGTTCCTTCCCACGTGGCAGATAATTTTCACTCTTGTATCCATATTATGAATGTATTCTCTTTGTTCTTAAAATACTGGCTTTCCTAAAGAAAGGTAAATGAGCAAATTTTTCTGCAATGACCTACATCAGGCAATATAAATAAGATCTTTTAACTTCAAAGACGTAAAGTCTTTTTTAAATTGCTATGCTAAAGAAATTAGATTTATACCTATCTCATGTTCCTCAGTCTTCTAACTGAATTAGTAATTGAGAACAATCTTCCCATTTCACTCAAGTGAAACTATCTTGGGTAACACTGGCCTAGTGTGAGCTGTATTTAGATTAGGTAGTGGGTGAATATTTTTTCATGGTAACTAAATCCCTATAGCCAGCAGACATTACTGTGGGATTTAAGAAAGATTAAACTTCTAGGATCCTGCCAAAAGCAATAATTAAAGTAACTAGGATCTGCTTATATAAACAACTGTCATTTTATTTTAACTGGGACTTTTGCCTTTTAGTAGTGTCAAAGAGAATAATCTTCCAGGGGACTTGACTTTCAAGATGTTCCCTTTAGTAACTGTACCTTTTATGAAAGAAAATATGTCTTTTTAGTACCACATGTCATTTCCATACTCTACCTAAGAGAAAAGTATAAACTCTTGAGAATTAATTACCAAATTAATGAGAAATCAAGTTTTGGACAAAAATAACCCTGAATTTGCGGTGAAGTAAAAGATTTTTGATGTAATGAAAACATCAGAAACATAAGAAGTAAAAGGAGTAGTTATAATGACAAAGAAAATAGCAAACTGGGAAAGAGCAAGAAAAAGGAGTAAGTCTAACCTGAGCTGCAACTGTCTGGGTCCTGAGCACTCAGGGCACCAAAACTCTTGCCCTGTAAGAAGTTGTAAGTCAGCCAGTCACAGCTGCTTGTAACCTTCAGAGACAAATGCTCATTTCTGCGGGACGAGGCCTGGGCAGGGCAGGTTCCTGGGCAGCAGAAGGTTTAGTCTGTGCTCGGAGAGGAGAACGGGATCGTGGGCTCCTGCCAAGCACTCACTCCTTCCTCCCCTCCCCTCCTCTGCCCTTGGTCTCCCAACCATCCCACCTGTACAAACACAGCCTGGGCTGCCCAAGCCAGCCCTGAGAGCCAGGTGGGCAGCTGGGGACATGGTCCCCAGCTTCCCTCAGAACACAGGCATGGTGGCAAGGCTCCCAAAACTCCGAGCGTGTTCCCACATCTGGGACTCCTCAGCTACTGCACAGTGACAGCAGACACGACTCAAATCTCTTTCTGGCTTCTGTAGAGACATGTATTATGGGTTTGCTGATGGTGGGCTCCTTGTGCTTGTTTTTTCTCCGATGTGGAGCCCCAAATCCTGTCTGTGTCTTCCTGAAGGTTGCAACGATCTCCTATCCAAGTGCTTCATAGCCAGGGCTCCCAGTTTTATGAACTCATTGGGTACTAACAGGAATTCCAGGATGTGTCCCATGACCTGTTACTTTTAACATGTGTTTCATTTATGTCTCTACTTTTTATTGCATTATTTTGGCAGAAAAAGAAGGAAAATTTTGTGTCAGGCTGCTGAAAATCCATTCTTAGCCACTGGCAAACCCAGCACTTATTTTTCATTCTCCTCCAAGTCCTGTTTGAAGGACAATGGTTTTAACTCTACTTTCCTATCCTTTAAGTAAATTAAAAACATTGCATTAGAAACAATGCCAGCAATGTTTTCCCTAATAGACAGATAGGCCTACAGAGTTTATTGGTATAATTAAAGGCAGACTGGTCTTTAAAAACTAACAGTTTCCACAGAGTCTGAGTGTCTCTCATTGAATTAAGACAAAGAAGTAGATGCATTTCATGCCCTCTTTGCTGAGGACCTGACTTTAAAACTCTGTGCCAAGTTCCTAGGTAAGCCTAAAAGAGTCTTAAATTCTCCAATTCTCAAGATGCACGTTATCTCAAGCCACTCTAAATCTGTTTGATTTAGATAAAATTCTGGCTGCTGAAAATCACATTCTCAGGAAATAGAAGAGTAAGGTGTACAGGAATAACTATCAGCAGAAAGGTGTAAGAAATATAAAATTAAAGTGACCACCAACTACTTTTACACAGATTATGTTCTGGCATCTTGCCAGTTGAATTAGCAATATTTTAGAGACCCACATCACAAATGCTTTTACAGCTTTAAAGACATTTACAAATGCAAAACATGCAGAACAAGGACTTTAAGGTACTCTTTTTATAGAGTACGTTAGTACACTATAAAAAGTACTATTAGTACTTTCTAAGAGTACTTAGTACTTTTTAAGAGTACTAAGTACTCTTTTTAAGAGTACTTAGTATTCTTAGTTTATTTTTTTTATAGAATTGATTGCCCTTATTTTTTTACAATCAATGATCCATAGAATAATGGCTGATTATTGACCCCAGATACAGTGGTTATGAGTGTTGTCTCTCCTCCTGAAACCTGTGTCCAATCTGACACAAGCATATCCCCCTGTCAGAAACGGAGTCTTGAAGGCTGATCTCTCAACAGAGAGGATATGAGGATTGGGCTGTGCTTGGAGTTTTGTTGATTCTGGCATACAGTGACCACATCTGTCTGTCACCAGTTCTCACAGCTCTGCAAGTATACAGAATTGGGCAGAGCAGATAAGTTTATTTGAGAAGTGTAGGCATTTCTGTGAGTTGTGCTGAGAGCTCTGCAGTGGTGATGTAGTGTAGCATTAATGGTGCTTTCATCTCCTTTCGGTACTTCTCTGTGCCCAGAGCTTCTGACTCTGCTATTCCCACTCTTATTTGTCTACGCTTCAAAAGCTTTATATCACTAAACTCAATGTTTAATCTTTATTTTCCATGTACACCATTCCAGACAGCTTGTGCACAGTTAGCTTGGGTTATGTCTTACTCAAGCCAATTTTCTAAAACTATGGCAGCTAGGAAAAAAGAGTCATCAAACCCAGAGTGCAGCTAACCAGGAGCACTACACTGAATGATTTGTGACAACAAGAACTCTGAGAAGTTTTCTGAAGAAAAGTCGGGGTAGGGGATCCACTATCAGCTGTTAAGTTCTTTCTACCGTATTTGTTACTGGCATAGGAGAAAGAGGATTATAAACAGGGAAGAATTTTCTGGGTTACAGACAGAGTTGTTACTGTAGCAGAGAATTTTGTTGTTCCCTAGAGCATGTTTAGATTCTCTTAGGACAAAGGAAAAACAGTGCATTTCTATTGCTCATTTCTATAGCTCATTGCCCCATCTTCTTTCGAAAATATTGAAAAAAAAAAATATATGTGGACACTAACTGCCTCTTAGGACTGCCTTTACAGACTTAAAGACAACTGAAGGCCCACCCTCCTTGCAAGCACAGACAGACACTTTCAGAAATATGCTTTTGGTAAAGGGATTGCAGCACACAATAGTGTTCATTTAGGCCTCACTAGATAGCAAATCTTGGGTAAAGCATGGATAATTTCTTCAGTGCCCAGATGTTCTGGGGCAGTCAACCCACATAACTGGGGTTGTACTGCTTCTGTAACACAGGCATACAGTAGTAGTGCCACTGTGATCTCATTAAATAACTTCCTACAGATTCGTGCTGGGCAGATAGAGGCCGAGTGCGAGGAGCAGTTCTCCTTGCTGACAAGCGGAAATGACCTCAGTTCTATTCAAAATCTTACTTAGCAAAACTGGAAAAAACTCACAATACTCTCACAGCATGAAGCGTTGGGTACTGGCCATCGTGTCACTATAGGAATGTTAAAGGAATTTATACAGACCAGCAAAATATCACAACTTCAGGACATAAAAAATACTATGGGATCAAGAAGAATCATCAAGCCAGTGGTCTGCTGATCTGAGAATTTTGTTGCCATCATCCCAGCAGATTGACTGCAGGAGAAGACAGACAAAATTCTACTGTTTCAGCCTCAACAGGTGAACATATATCTATGTATTCCCTGAAGCTGGAGAAGTTACATTCCCAAGAGAGAGTCACAGTTTGATTTATGAAAATACCCCGTTATTGTATAGAGACAAGAGTGTAGCCATGCAGATAGCAGTGCTGCTAGTTTGCACAGTTCTCACCCTTGCTTGCAGGGATCACACAGATTAACAGCTGCAGTAATTTCAGAAAATGACCAAGCTGAGCAGGACTGTGAACTAAAATCATCAGAGGATTCAAAACACAGGGGAAGCCCAGTGAGTGAGCCAAAGGAGGGGCAGGTTAAAATTACAGAAAGCACCAGAGGGACATATTTCCATTTCACATTGAACCGTCTTTATATCAGGAACTTGTGGTATTTCTTTATCCAGAAGATTTATAACTGTGGAAACTGTCAGCTTAGTTTAGTGTAGGCTTCTCTTTACTTGATGTTATTTGTACTAACTTCTTGCAGGATATGTGGAGCACCATGTGGCGTGATGGATCTCTCTCTATAGCATGTTTTAGCTGTAGAATTCTTGAAGTGCATGTAGACTATTACCAGTAAAAGTTAATGTGGAAGTCACCTAACTTGCCTACCTCAAGTTACACTTTAATAAAGCTGTCTGGGAACCAGCTTGCCCATCTCATCAACAACCTCTTCTGTTTTGTCGATTTCTGAAAGAGAACATAAACTGAAAGTGCTGGAATGGCCCATGGAAAAAAAACCAAAACACAAAAAACCCATATAACATTAGGATATTTGATTTTTAAAAGAAATAAATAAAGCCCCATGCTCCAGTTCGAAACCTTTCAAGTTTTTCCAGTTTTAGTATTAAAAAAATGGGGGTTTGAGTTTTGTTAGTTATAATACTAATGGAAAATAGGGATTAAGGAGTCAAAGAAGCTTTTTAAAAATATCACTAAAAAAGCTATTTTTTCACTTTCAGATTACCCAGCTTACGGGTTTTTTTAAGCAAACTTCATTTTCATTCAAATTATTACACTTTTCCAGCCTTTTAATTTTCCTTGATTTAAGCAGCAGTTTTCCTTAAACCATACTATTCTTGCAGAAGGCAAATAGGAAAGTGTGTATATATAAATCCTACACAAAGATTGGAAAGTTTACATCTAAGTGCCCTTCAGTCTTTCATGTAATCACCACATTCTGGGTTAACATGTCTAGAGGAACTGACATCATCTAAAGTTGAACTAAATTTAAAGTTATTACAGTGATTTAATCACTTAAGAAGTATACCTTATTTATCAGCACCATTTAGAACTTGAAAAAATTATGGGAAGTGAATGAATGCTGACCCCACTGACTTTCTTATGATCAATGTAATAAAAAGAAATTCTGGTAAGAAAAAACACAGAGGACTTGATGAGTGACAGAGAGCCTTTGTCGGCCACTACAGGCTACAGTTGTCTATATGATGGCATCATGAGGGAAAACAAAAGATTTCTAAAGTAAAATTACAAGTTATCTTGCAACCTGGAGCCATTTCATACTTGCATTTGATGGAAGATAATCAGTCCTGGGTATGTAAATACGCCCCAATTTTTTTAAAGTTAAAGTACAGTAATACATTTATATGCTCAATGTAAGGAGTATATTTTAGGATTAGGAACTTTGTTTTTGCAGCAGTTTCAGAGCACTTTTTAATAACTTGGAAGACTATTTCTAATGCTAGCTATGTCTGGCACCATGGTACTGCCAGGTCTCACATTTCAAGTATTTCATGGTTGCCAAACACATGTGCAAGCTAAGGATGCCAGCAATGGATCTAAGGTTAATTTCTTCTTTTTTCACATTCATGGGGTTTTTTCCCCCTCTACCTAATCCCCAGGATCCAAACACTATAATCTTTAATTTTTATTTTTCTATATGTTTGCATTGAGTCAGAATATGTAATACTTTCTTTTAAATGCTCAACCTATTTTCACTAATGTAATAAAGTCCATTCTTTGTGCATAGGGGTTGCACAATTTACACAAGCTAAACCATAAGTTTGCATAAACGTCATGAAAATTTACTCTCGTTTTGCAAATATGTAATGTAAGCACAGTTTATATTGTACTTAAGGTGCTCTGAAAAGTAACCCAGTCATCATACTTGAACCAATGTGGGGAGGGCAGAAGAGAGTGCTGACAGAGCATTTTCAGAAAGATTTTCATCAGGAGCAGTTTGTTTAGCAAAACAACTAGTAGCAAAATACTCACAGAGAGCCAAGCCCAGGGTTCCTTTCCTTGTCTTAATTGGGGGAACTAATACAGGGGCCAAGGGTGCCTTGAGCTTTCCTAAATATGTGACAGCTGCCACAAAAAGAAGTTTGAATGAATACAGGCCACCAAATATTGGCTGCACCA
This sequence comes from Daphoenositta chrysoptera, assembly GCA_013397915.1. Classification (NCBI taxonomy): domain Eukaryota; kingdom Metazoa; phylum Chordata; class Aves; order Passeriformes; genus Daphoenositta; species Daphoenositta chrysoptera. The sequence continues at coordinate 236,558 of VZRO01007940.1, read as the reverse complement.
GTTTCAGTGGAAGTACCACCAAGATTTAAGCTTGTAAGAACGCTCCAGTTTGTGCTCTGAAGAAAGAGATATAGTGGGGAAAAAAAATTAAGGAAATTTAAACAACTGTAAGCTCAGTATCCTGGCCTGGAAGTAATTAATGAAGAAGTGAAGTATGAAGATTATGAGGCATAGAAGAGAAAATTATGCCATTTAAATACCAAAACCTCAGGGATATTCTAGCTATTAAATGAAGATGAACAGCTCTAAACAAACCAGGGTTTATAGGAATCTGTTTAAAACCTCATGTTTAACTGCTGATCCACAGCTTACCCCACAACACAGATGCCTAATGAGCAGATAGCTATGTTGGAAAACTATATAACTAAACATATTTAAATCATTTGCTAAGAAAAATAAAATTTTATGAAAGAGGTGCAGAGAGAGCTGAAGGGCCAAAAATTCTGTTCTTAGTTACACGTATGTAACTTCAAATTCATGTACTTGCATGTCAGTTGAGAGCAGATGCAGGGAGAAAAACAGATTTGGTCAAAATTTGACCAGTCTATCTCAGCAGACTGTTGGATTTCTAAAATCCGGTTCTGTGTTTCTTTCACTGAGTGAGATCCACTTGCACCTTCAATGTATTATGTATCAAACATGAATGTTGTTAATTAATTTTGGCTTCATTAAATACTACCGTTAATGCTGAATAATTCTGTATCAAATGGAGACAGATTAAAGGGTCTCTAAACCACAGTGGGTCAATTCCTGCTGTGATCTGTACCAGCAGAAATAAATTTATTTCTCCGTATGTGCACAGTGTATAACATATTGTTACAAACTATGGGTCAAATAAGCAACATGTTGGTCCTTATATTAAGAGATTCTGAGTAACGCTTTCAATCTCAAGTGACACCAGTAGAATATTTCAAAACCCAGCTAGAGAAAAAATGTGAGGATTTTACCCTGACATATCTTCATCAAGGTTGGTACTAAATGTTTTGGCTAAGTGCTTCCCATTATCTTTGATAAAGTTTACAGTATTCTCATCTTTGATAGCACTGGGAGCTCAACAATTTTGTGGGTGCTGCATTGTGCAGGTTATAGATCAAGGATAAAAGATACTTTCTATGTATAAGAAAGGAGACACCCTGGGAATGATATAAAGACTCATCCATGTGTATTGGTCCTGAAATGAGAAGCAATCCACTTAGATAAAGAATTTTCTGTGTTAGAGAAAAATGATTGATCATTAGGTTATCAAGGCTGTTGTGTTTGCTTTTGCCTATGGGATTCTGTAACTATAATGTTTATGAATTTTCACATCAAATTAATTTGCAAGGAATTATTTCCCTTCCTTGTATGTAGGGGAAGTTTAGTTTATCCTTGGAAGCATCGAGTTTTAAGTTGTTTGCTCAACAAAGCTGAATTATTTTACAACCTAGATTATTATTTCTTCTTGTAAAACAAGAATAAAATTTATGCACTTCATGCCTGCCTTTATTCTGAGCAACTGGGGAATATCTTCAAAGAGAACAATGTAGTTGTGGTAGGGAGTGTTGTCTTTTCTTAGTTTTAAATTATTTTGGCCTGAGTCAGATGTTTTAAAAGATACATATAGAAGAGAAAACACATGGAATGATGCATCTTCGATAAATTTATATCATGCCTGACTTCTCATTATTTCTCCTTTCTTAATATTATGACCAGGCTAACAGTCCTTCAGTGAGAAACAAAATTATCCGTATATTAGAAAAGAATGCTGGAAATTCAAAGGTCTGAGTTCAGTTTTCAGTGGATTAGCATTCCTGTGGCAGGTTCAAAAATAATTAAGGAGGGAAAAAACCCACTAAATGTATACCTAAACTTATGACCCAAATCCAAGTCAGACATATTTTTTTTTTGTATGCAGGTCTGGCACGCCATACTGAGATTCTTTCTCTTTCAACCTCTGCTGAAGACACCACATGTTCCTACACGATCTGAATTGGAAAGGTTTTTCTAGAGAATATGTCATTCAGCTTTGCCTATCACAGAACAGCTCTATGCCCACCGTATCTTTGAATCTGAGGCTTTTCCCTTTCATACTCTCCTTAGTAATGTCATTTGGTATTGATCACAACAAGAAAGAGCATGTTGAGCCGCAAAAGCCTTGGATCTGACCTCCTACGATTGTTCTTATGTTCTAATACAACATTCATCAATATTGCCGTGAACTATTTTTAAAGATAGAATAATGGCACTTAACAGGCTTGTGGAAATACTTCAACTTGCAGATATTAATTAGTTTATCTTCCTATTATCCTCAGACACCACAGAAAAGTCCCTTTAAGAGACTGTTTTTTCAGACTCTTTTTTCCATGAGAGTGCTTACCACAAGGTAAATACCTCAGTAACAGAATAAACACCCAAAAGCATCCTCAGTATTAGCAAGTCGCCAGTAAAAGACAGAAACAATTATGCAGGGGGTTATGATACCAAGCCACTGACTCCACTGTAACAATGTTTCTTTTATCACTTCAACTTAGATCACAGTCCCATGCCAAGAAAATTGCCAAAAACGATCAGAAAATTATCCAAGCAGGCATTAGGAGCAACAGCACTAAAGCATATTCAGAGGGTGTGTAATGCTCACTCGTACCCATTCGCTGTGTTGTATGGGACTCAGTGACCTTTTTTTAGGACATTTCAAGTCCTCCTGACAGGGCTGAGCCTATTTGCTGTAGTTTAGTACCTTGTAGTTCTGACCAGTTATGTTTGTTTTGGGAGAAAAAAGCATTTACTCCGATAGATGTCTGTGTGATATAAGTAGTACTGTTTCTTCCTGTACTTACCAAGATTCTGAGTATGAATTTGACATTTTTGGTCATTGTGACAACCTCAGACCAGCCATGTGCTCAGAAGCCACAATCTCTCAACAGTGTAGGACTTTGGCAGTGAATAGCTGCAGACAAAATGCAAGTGCAATCATGTGAAAAATGAAGAGCTCTTTCAGCAGGGTACGTGTCTTCAGAAGAAGGAATGACATATTTCTGCGTCCTTTTCAGCTGCTAAGCAGAGTTTCTTGCAGAACTCACTGTATCCCCACTATTAAGAAGACATGAATGCTATTTACTGTAATTAGTCATGAGGTTTCCTCCTTATCTGCCTTCTCCATTGAATGTAATTAGCCAGTAATAATTTCTGAATAATAACTGCTTACTAATATAATAAGAAATACCAGGGATGGAATTTTCAAAGGAGAGTAAGGAAGTCAACTCCCATTGAGGGCTGTGTTTTTAAAGGAAAGAGTTCACACGCAATTGCTTTTATGGAGTATTACTCACTAATTAGCAGCAAACTGCATAGCAGATCCCACAATTTATGGAACTGCCTGGTAGCTGAAGCACAATTTTCATCGCAGCAATAGATTACTGATCTTAAGGGAGAAAATTACTTCCTTTTTTTCCCTTTTCATTAACAAAGAATTAGATGATTGGAAAAAAAATTGATTTCAAACTACAATTGTAGCTGAGCAGGGGAATTGTTAGACTCTCCCTGGTTAATTCTTCCATATGGTTTTAAAAGTGGGCTTTGAAAATGTTGAATATTGATGCAAAGACTGAGTCCTCAGTTTCACAGACCTGGTGGGATCAGACATCAAAGCTCATTCACATCCTCCTGCTAGTCCTAGATCCCCAAACACATCAAGGCTTCAAGTCCTTAAACACAGGCAAAGGGCATAATTGTAGACATCCCTGAGGGTCTAATACATCGACCCAGGGCTTACGATATGACAAAGGACCACCTGGGAGACCTTCCAGCCTTCAGGAAAAAATTGGATAGACTGAGTGTTTTCAGATGGCATCAGACACTTATGATTAAGCCCACTAATCTCATCTGAAAAAATAGCAAGAGAAAATAGCTTCTCACTTTGGTGAAAGTGAGAAGGTAGACTTTGCTTAGGATGCTGAAACCTTGAGTCAGAAAACAAAAATAGTTTCCTGGCCTGTGCTACTTTTGGTTTAGTCACTTCTGTATATTTTCTGAAGGTGCTTGAATATTCTGTCTTCCCAAAAATTTCAAAATGTCTTTGTAAGTTTCATTGGAGTAATCAAATTATTCAAGTGAAATTCTCCTCAATTCCTCTTATGTTTGATCTACAATGGCTTGCAAGGATTCAGACACCTTTAAGCCAGTGGATTTCTGACTTCAGTTGGAGTAAAGTCCTCACCACTTTGAATTCTATTCTGCTCATAGGTTTCAGATAGCATATGAGAAATGGAAAATGGCCATGTCACCTTGTCCATCTCAGCCATGCCATTTCATCTGGTAAGAATGTATTTTCATGCCATTTCAAACATTGGTGCTTTCAAAGATGATCTTTTCTGTGTTCCCATAAAGTTATTTATTACACAAATTGATGATCAAGCTATTTTACTTAATTTTTAAGAAAAAATAAAATGCTTTCTATAAGATAGCCACCCTAAATACTCCATATATCTTCAGTCTACTAATATAGAACTGTTTATTAAGAAACAACTGACTACGGCTGTGGTCAAAGAAGTGTGGAAAATGTGCCTCAATTCTCAAGTCTTGAGAATTCCCTTCAGAAAAACTCAAATGTTGGAAGCTGGGCCCCCCAGCTAAGATGGTTTTAAAAAGCACAAGAAGTTTTTGCAAGGAGTCAATAATTGTAAAAATAATAGGAAAAACCTTTTTTTTTTTTTTTAATCCAAGCAGCAAACAAATGCCTTGAAAAGGTGGTAGTGGGTACTTTGTAGAAGGTTCTATCCAAAAGTCTTACCTTCCTCCAAAGAGACAGGCTTTTGCAACAAACATCTGCTATGAATTTTCTGTGCCTAAATTGTGAACTGCAAACTGAAATTTTTTATTCTTTTCTTCTGCCAACAACAAAGTCCTTGGACCTAGATAGTTGCTGTATTGCATGAGCTACCGTTGTGCTTTCACACCTGCACACCTTTGTATGAGCAATGCTTTCAGGACATGACTTAAAAATGCTTCCATGACAACAAAACTTCTGCATTTGTTTACTGTCTGGTTGTTCTCTCCGTCATTTGAAGTTTCCCAACAAGCCTGGCCTGAAAGGGACTTTATTCCAGAGGGAAGAGTGGGAAAAAGTTAATGATGAATAACTACATTGTTTAGAATCTGACATTCCCAAACAAATAAAGTCTTCAGGAAAAGAAGTAGCAAATACTCAAGTTTTCAGTGTCTTTACAACATCATTGAAGTGATATGTAATATCAATAAAATTGCTTTCGGTAAATTGGCAGTAGCACCCAGTGAAACTTATATAACTGTCTGGGTTCAGAAGAATACTTGTTTGAATGCCAGTGCTTTCCCACATTGTGTCAGACACTCCTTTCATAACTGTAAAAAAAAAAAACCCAGAGCCTTTCCCATCAACTGAAAATAAGCTGATATTCTTAATCTTTTCATTAATGCTAGATAACAGGGAGCTACAGAGAAGAGTAGCTGAACTTAGTGTTATCTGTTGAAAGAGTCTGCTGTTCCAGTTCCAGAGCTTAACAAGATCACAAAGTAGAATCTGAAACAAGGACGAGACCAGCATGTCAAGAGTCATCTATGGTACAATTAATTTCATGCAACCCTTTCAACAGCTATGCTGCTAAAGACAAGCCAGCCATGTTGCATTTTAAAAGGGCTATTTTTGTAGAACAATGTTGCCCAAAGCACTTCCTGTTCTTATCACTCCTACAGCAATGTCTGGAGTTGATTACTAGTAGCTCCTACTTTCAACAGTCAATCTTTTGCAAAAGATGCTCATTCATGTTTTCTCCCTTTCCCCACCAATTTGTCTTTGGAATTAGCTGATAATATATGACTGTTGCACTGATTCACTTAGGAAACAGAGACCTATTCACATTTCAAGAAAAATTGTTAAACAAAAGGCAAATTCTTAGACCACCCACTCACCAAAATCCTCTGCACCTTGTGTGTCTATAAAAATTCAAAATCTTGAAAGAATTCACTTGCATTTTATTATTCAATATTTGTCAAGTAAGTAATTAAGTGGTCATGTTGAGAAGACAGACTATTCATGTTTTTTGTTTCTCTTTTATTGAAAAGTATATACTACGAACATTTGGTAACAATTTTGTGTGTATTTGTTCTATGCTGATGGTCCTGATGTGATGGTTGTTATGAGCTTGCAGAATTATCTTGCTTAAATATAGTATCAAAAGAATAAAACAATACAAGTGTAACACATTTTGGAAGCTTCAAGGATAAAACTTAATTTATAGAAAATGTCTTGAATGTGTAGATGAGGGTAAACAGATGAAAGGGACTTTATGATGTAGTAGGAGAAGTGAGTTCATAAACCAGGATGTCTCTTTCAGGGCCAAGTTCTTAGAGTCCTTTTGATGGGGCATGGTAAACTGAAGTCCTGAAGCAGTTATGGGGAACATGGAGCAAAATGGGAAAAAAAAGTTTATTGCTGAAACTGAAGTTCAGCAAGCAATGCAAGCACATGCCTATCTTTAAGCACAAAATGAGTGCTTTAGAGAGAAATCCTGCCTTCACTGAAGTTACATTTCACATTTCTCAGAGATTCACCAAAGCTTAAATCTCTGCTCTTGTCCATTAACTTCAGAAACCTTCATAAACTGCACCCATGTCTCAGACAGCAGACTTTGCAAGCAAGATTTTTCAAGTACAAATTTCACAGAGGAGTTTCGCAGACTGGTGGGAATTACATGCCTGCTTCCCTGCTCCGTGGGTGACAGAGATGTTAGACACCAGGAAGAGGAATCACAAGGAAGATTCTATGAGGCATATAACTTTCATGCCAAAACCAAGGAAGAGGGACAGTTTTCTTAGTTACTTGATCAAAATTAACAGCTATGGGACAAATTGTATCTCTGGATTGGCTTTACAGACTTCTGTTTCATCCAGTGACCCTGATAGCTCCACCTCCACTGACTGGCTACCACACATCCGCCCCATGCCAGCACATGGAGGAGCAATTGCACCAGACCCTGTGCCACACCATTCCAGCAAGCTAAAACAGGAACAAGAAAATAACTTTTTTTCCTTTTCTTTTGGCAGTGGAGATTTCTGATGGTGTAATGAGATTCAACTTATTGGAGTGCAAAGGCTGCTAGGGACAAGAAGAAATGTCTTGATCAAGATAGAGTGGCACCACAGCAACCATCATTGGCTTGGTCATGTAATTCAAGCCCTGAGTTAATGACTTAGATGCTAAAAAAAAAAGAATGCAGCATGTAATTCAAGTCTGATATGTGGAAACTTGATCTAACATTTTGTAGCAAAAATCACAACACAGTGTAAAAATTATGACTTGTAATAACTCAGTGTCACAAAGACTTACACACAGGCTTATGTGTCTCTTTGCATTGCAAGTGAAACTCCAAGGAGTGTATTTCATGATAAGAGAAATCCTGCTTTAAAAGCCAGATATATCACATAAGAACATGTGAGTTTGTAGGATATATTTCTAAGTGATGGCCAAAGAGTGGGTAAAAACTGCATATTATCTAATTTTGAGGATTTAAATTTTACAGTGAAAGACTTTTTAAATGTTGCCAATAATTAAAAACAAAGGGAAAGCTCATAAATGAATGGAAGTCATGTATGCACGAAGTGCACCGTGTTCACGAGTGGTCTCGTGTGTATCAGTTACTGCAGGGTTAAGAACACAGTAATTACTTCCTAAAATAATTTAGCTAAATGCATGTGTTTGCAGTAATGGGCAGGCTGTTACTGGAAGTAGGCATAAGTGTACCACTATTGGTATGCATTATAAAATCTGGAGAAGTGCTGCACTCAGGAATTCCCCGGCACTGGCTTTGCAATCTGAACCTCTGAGTCAGATTTTAACTTCTTTTGTATTCATTCAGCATTTGATTAAACCGAGTCAACTTAACAGAAAGATATGGTTTTAACTGTGCAGGAGTGCAGGGAGGCTTTATTGTTTCCAAGGTGGCGAGGTCAGCATACTGTAAACCAGAAGGCTGACACACAGCCCAGCAGCTGCTTCTGCCTCACCGTGCCTGTCTGAAAGCTGAGTGGGCTGCCACGCCTTCTGCACACAGGGACAGGAGCTTGGGAGAAACAAAAGGGAAGACAAGATGCCCAAGTTAAGAAGCTGTTTTCACAAGACTGTCTGTATTATCAAAGGGCAGAGCCCTCCCTTCTGTCCTCGTACATCACAGCCTCACACTCACTGTGCCAGCCAAAAATAAAAGAACCTCCCTCCTTCGTGCCAGTTCAGTTTCAGTCTGCTCCTGGATCTACTTTAGCATGTGGCCATACACAGGATGATGTTGACACAAGGCGGGGAGAGGTGTGGAGGAGTAGGAGGGCAGGACTGCCTTTTCCAGGGGCATTTTATTGTACGTCCAAGTTTTAATCACACTAATTTTCCTGTGTGAACAAGTCTTGGCCCAGAACTTCCTCTCCTCCTGGCTATTGTCATTGAACAACCCAGTTACACAAGTGAGAAAAGGATTAGGTGTACCTAATCTGTGTCCACTCAAAGCAGTGAAAAAATCCATAATAATTTTTATTATTAGAGAATTATGAATATTTATACTGCTGTTGATTAATGTAGTTAAACCACAATACAAAAATCCTACTTTTCATGCCAACACATTGACATATGTCACACTCGCACCCAAGTTAGGATATGTCAAGAAATTGGGGGTTTGCGCTATTTTTACTTCAAACTAGTGGTTGCCAAATATCTTACAAGAAAAATTATTACTTAGCAAAAGGAGTTTGATATTTTTTCAGAGCTTATTCCAAAACAAATTCTTAGCACTGAGACCACTGAAAGACTGAAAAAAAAAGCTAAAAAACCTGGACTTAGACACTTCAAAGTAATCTAGACTAAAATTGCAATAGCCTGAAACAACTCTGCTGCTATCAATGTGACAAGAATTATGTCCTGCATATTCAGACATGTTGCGGGTCATATACATTACTAGACAGTATCCTGTACACACTGCTTTGTATTCTTAAGGATGTGTGACCTAAAATGCATGCTTTAACTTTTGCCCAAACCACTGGGTTTTTTACACAATTTGTATCCCATACCATTAATGAACCAAGGATCATGAAATTCTTCCAGGTTTTGAACCTCAACAAACTTTTTCATGAATGAGGCAGAAGTTACATGTTTGTAACAGAGCCCAAACAGGGAAAATTTGGGCCTTCCTTCTCTCCCCAATTTTTGATCCCTGTTTGGTTGAAAATTTATTTTCAGTCAAACTCCTATTTCTACTTGCTTGTCACTTTCTCTGGTTTTTTAATACATAGGCAGGAACCCACATACTGGGCTCATCATATTGGTGATCTTTTGAATGCCATTCTGTTTTGAAAACCTTGAAAGAAAATCAGTCTGCTATCAAATTTAAGCATGAATTCATCTTTTGCTGCATTTCATAATTTCAATTTGCAACATTGTGAGAATTACTGAGAGGACATATTACACAGTATATAGAAATTTCTTCTCTTTAATTAGTTCCTACTGAATACATTTTTCCTCTATGAGCCATTCCATTAGTTCATTTAAAGCCCAGGCTACTGACCATGTGAGGTGACTAATACAAAAGGCAAACTTGTGTTTAAGTAAACCAACATACTAAGAAAGTGCAGAGGAAAATTACCTACTGGCAGAGGTCTTGTATTTGGAAGCTGGTTTTCCCATTTCTGTTTGGGACAGTTTTGGAAATGAGCTTCAAAGTAGCAAGACAAGTACTAAATGTTGAAAAGCATTAGTTTATACAGCGATTCTTACTGGGCTTTGCCCTTCAGTCGTGCCTCTGAGAAAACAAATTGAATTTCCTGATTTCAAATGGCAAACTCTGCTATTACATACTTTGTGATTTCAAAGAGCATCTGTCATCATACAAAGACAAATACATTTCTTAGAGAAACATCTGGTGCTTTTTTAAACAAGCCTCAGGCCAGGTCTGCGCAATGAATGAAATATGTACTATAGATAGAGTGTTATTTAGTGTTGCTTTTCATTTAATCAACTGTGTGTGGAATGTTTGTATTGTCTTAACTATCTCTAAAATATTGGCTCTCCTACCACTTTAGGCAACTGTTGCCTTTTAAGAACTGAATGCAAAATTATGCTTTGAGTCTAACAACAAAGAGCAGTAAATCTGCTCCACTTGATTTCCTAGTTCCTTACAGAATATCTGTGGGAAAAGCAGTAGATGTTCACACACCTCTAAGAAGGCAAGTGTTTAGTCTTTGTACTGTGGGGAAAAAAAAAAAGCTCTCTTCTTTTGGCTGTCTGAATTTACAATACAGAAATTATTATGCATTCAACCTCACCCCTCAACTGAGTTAATATCAAAAATCTGTAATGTATCTTAGAAAAGAATACAGAACAGCTAATCAGCATAGCAGAACCCTTGAAGTCCCATTTCTCAGATTCTGATTGCTTTCTTGGACACTTCTTGCTGTGATGCAGTTAAAACAACTAGTAGCAGCTTCCTTGTCTTCTAATGAGGTATCACAAACTCATTTGTAGCATTGCTCTTATGTGGAAACTCAGAGCAGTGATGGCTGTGCAGAGCTCTTTGATTTCTCTCTGTGGTTGGGTTTTGCCGTGTCTCATGACTGACCATGTCTTTCACAGTAAATGTGCAAGTGGAGGGAATGGTTGGAGACAGTGCCATACATATAAGAAAGCTGATGGGAAATGGATCTTAAGATCAAAGCCAAAAAGAGAGAAGAGAAGCACAAGGATGTGAAGGAGGTGAAGTAATTAAGTCAGATCGTGCAGAATGACTATAATATTTTATACCTGGGACAACACTTCTCACTTTTCTTGAAATGTGGTTTTGATTCACTATATAGCCCTGGCTGTTGTGTTATTCAACATTGCTTCAAACATTTTTAAAGACTAATTTCTAAATGTGATGCACACCTTCCTGCTGTGTGTCTCTGAACTCACACTACTCTGGAATGGCACACATTCATGAGCAGATTTGACCGATCCTTTTACCTTGCCCTTCTTTCACTGTAGGGAAAAGAATAGCATTTCATCTGTGTCCTCTACATTCACATCCTGCTTTTAGGTGACTGGTTCAGCAGCCAAAAATGCAACCAGTACACTAATGTAAATATACTGCATACACTTGGAGGACAAGGAACCAAAATAGCAAGTACGCATAAATAGATAAGTTATAAAGCACTAAAACAACATTGAATGGCAAAATGAAGCTTAGTGTATGTCTACACTCAAAACAAAACAAAACAAAAAGGACAAACAAGACCTCAGAATGCATAAACAAATAATTGGAACTCAGCTACAAAGATCTATTGCTAGGCAATGTAACATCCTTCCCATTGAAGTGTCTTTTGCAATACTGTCTGCAAATTAAATCTTCTAAGCCAATCCTTGTTCTCATTAAGGATGAGTGTCAACTAAAAAAGTAGTTTTGGAGTCTATGAGAACTATCATGCTTAAAGGCATAAAATATCCTCAGACAAATAGAAGTCAGTAAGAAATTTACATGGATGGAAAATTATTCCATACAAACTCCTGTACAATTTTGTTCATATTCTTCTGAAGCAAGTGAAAAGTGTCACTGTTGGGCTGAAGATAGGATGAACAGAATAGTTATCTGATTTGTGAAGCTTAAGAGTTTTTTTAATCCTCTACAAGTGGGGGGGAAAAATGTAGCAGACATCATATATTTCTTTTGAGCTAAATTCTTTGTGTTAGTGTAGCATTTTTGAAAGAAAAATAATCCTTTAGAAGGATGATGGCAGCCTGGCTAGCAGTATTGTATAGCACACACATTCAACAGGCAGCTCAAATTACAAAGGGCTTTTCCATTGTCTAAGCCAATGATCACGAAGAGTTTGTACCAGTGCCAAGTTTTGCACTGACAGATTTGGGTGGGCATTACTGGCATTGAGCTAGAGTGCTTTTTAAACAAAATTTGGCAACAGATGCTGCATAGGTTTGCCATCACTGATCCAAGCTACTCCATTTCAAATCTAATGGCCATTAGTCCAGGAAGGTGTTCTAACATGTCTAATATGAAAAAAACAATTTTTTGCTTTCTAAAACCGTGTGAATATTTGAAGATCATAGAGTCATAAAATCATTTAGGCTGGAGAGGATCTCTAAGATCATTGAGTCCAACTATTAACCCAGCACTGCCAATGTGCCACATCTACATATCTTTAAATATCTCCAGAGATGGCGATGTCCATCCACGTCCTTTGGGGAGTCTGTTCCAGTGCCTGAAAACCCTTCCTGAGAATAAATTTTTCCTGATATCCAATCCAAACCACCCCTGGTGCAACTTGAGACCACTTGCTCTTGTCCTGTCACTTCTCACCTGGAAGAGCAGATGGAGAGGTTGCACCTCTCTGCACTCCCCTTTCAGGCAGATGTAGAAAGTGATCGGGTCTCCCCTGAGCCTCAGCTGCTTCCTGCCAGACTTGTGCTCCAGAACCTTCACCAGCTTCACTGCCTTTCTCTGGACATGCTGCAGCACCTCAGAGCCGTAAAAGAAAAAGCCATGGAAACTTGAGGCTGTTGCCCAGAGGATGGAGGGTGAAGTAGCACAGGACAGCAGCAGAGTGAGTCAGTCACTTGGCTGAGAGGAAGCAATGGATACTGCTTGCTCAGAGGGATAAGGAACATTATTTTACCCAGTAGTCTTGGAATAAAATTAATCTATGGTCCAAAAAATATTCTGTCTAACACTAAATCCACAAGCATTGGTTAGTCCTCCTTACTCAAGTTTGGATTCTGGTTCAGTCATAGTATAGAAAAATTCAATTATAGAAACAAAATAACAAAATTGCCTAATTTCCTTGATGTTGTCCCCATAATGTAAAGTTATAGAACTGAAACAAAAGGTCAAATAGGCTGAATTATCAGCCAGAATTGTGATGGCTACATCATGTGAATGCAAACAAAAGTGATGGGGAAGGATATAAAATACACAGAACCACAATTATTTTGCATTTAACTAATGTAAAGATGAGAAATACCAGAAAGCAGAGAAAATAACTCTGATCTTCTTGTGAAGTAAATGTATGAAATATCCCACAAGTGTGTAGTTCTAGGCATAAAAATATATTTGTATATTTGTATATATGCATACAGTTCTTTAAACACAGAATATTGTCTGATTTCTCTACTATTTCCACACATATCAGATTACACTGGGAGACAGATCAGAAAAAATAACATCCCAAGGTAGGCAGGGATGTACTTTTATGTAATGAGGGAGATTGCATCAGTCTGAACAAGACTTTCCATTTGTAACGGATTCATACTGATTTAAAACCGATTAAAGCCCATTCTTCTCAAACAGCTTCCTTTTGTGGTGTGTTCCCACGTGTCAGAAATGAAGCACAGCAACTGCACGCTGACTGCAGGAGCCAGCAGCTTCCCTTGGTTGGCTCAGCCCGGGGTTTGGGCCAGGGGCACAGGGCTGTGCCAGGGGTGACACCAGCGGCTGGGAGCAGGGCTTTGGGGGCATCATTGTCCCTCCCGCCCTCTGCAGTGCTCGGGCTTGCTGTGCTCCCCTCTGCAAACAGCCTGCGGCAGTTTAGTACTGATGGCTTGTTTATTAATGCTTTCTTTGCTCTGGCTTGGCCTCGGCAGGTTACAACATTTTGTTCACCGTAGAAGAAAGTTGACAAAAGATGGGAAAGTAGGAAACCAGGGCGATTAGACCCTTCCTAAAGCCAAATAAGCTGGGAAAGGAGCTTCATACGGTAAAAGCAGGTAAGCCAATGAGATGTACCTCAGAGGCATCAATATATGATGTAGTGGCAAAGCAGCTGGAGAGTAAGAAAACTTGCGGTGTGATTTTCAGCAAAGAAGGGAGATGTGGGGAGATTACAGGAATCCAACTAAGACATGAATGTTTTCTTATGCTAAAGTCTGGGAATTTTCTTAAAGTTTAATTTCCTCATTCTTTACTACTGTCAGAGCGTGGGCTTGCAGAGTTTTATGCAGCTCAATGACTAATACGTGGTAGGTACGTTGAAAGATATTTCTTTTGTAATTTTAACCGGAAATTGACCTCATGAGAGTATTCCCCACAATGCCTATCCATAAAAATGAAAAGTTACAGACATGTTGCAACAAAACGTGATGGATACTGAAAAAAATTACCAATGTGAGAAAATTAAAAATATGCTCATAGACATTTTAAGTTTAGTTATAACTCCAAAAACTTAAATAAATTAAAAATTATCAACCATACTTTCCTTCAGGTCCAAGTCTCTACTTTGAAAAAACTGTTTTATTATTTAAACCAGTCAGGTTACTGCTTGCCCTTGAGAATATTTCCTGTAAGATCATTTTATCCCATAAAATGTGTTTCCATCACGTCTTACAGAAAACTTAATATTTTTGTCAGAAATTATTTCTGGTAAAAAAATAATTTTTCATCAAGTCTTAGTATTCAATGGAAAGAAAATCTATGATAAAAAAAAAGACTAACCTCTCTCCATTTGTAATTGCATGAATATTCAGAGAAACTGTCAGTCCTTTTCTAAAAGACATGTATTAAGAAGTCACTTGTAGAGAATGATTTCTAATTGAAATAAAACCTAAGGCTAAGCAAGGGTGAAAAAACACTTCAAACCTGAAATTTACATTAAATTAATCCACTTTTGAAATCTGCTGTTTGACTGTTTATATTAATTTGTTTTAGCTTGATAAGATCAACAGTTTAAAATTAATTAATATAATTATGGAAAGAGACATACAGCACACAGAGATGATGCAATAAAGCAAGTTAACTCTAAGAAGCAAATTACTTTTTTGTTTCTTTCATGAAGATATAGTTACAGATGGAAAAAAAATGTTTTTTGGAAAGCAGGACGAAGCAAATTAAGGAACATACCTGAAACACATTAATAAAGTAGTATAAATAAGTTATTAATATAAGCTTTAGTTCTATAATTAGTCAAGAAGTAGAAAATAAAGGGTGTATAATAAAATCCCCAAATATTCTTGCAAACTGAGACAGAAACCACACATAAAATACAAAGCCAAATGCTTCCTTGTGGGCCTTTTGCTGTATACTGTGGCAGAGACACTCAACAAGTACCATTTCTGTCCCTTTATTTATGCTGCTATGCAAACATCATTATCCTCACTGTAAACCTGGAGAAGCGAAGCACAGTGCGGTGGGGATGGGAAGATGAGTGAGCCAAATTTTCCTTTCTTCAGATTGCAGCTTTGGAACTCCTTTTCTGCGGGGTCAGGCTCTGACTCCCCGCGAGCAGGAGGCAGCCCCGTGCTGTCAGCGGGATGCACGGGGACCGAGGGACGGCGGGTCCCAGGCTCCACGCTGTTATCCCTCCCAGGGTCAGTGGTGCTCCTGAGCATCTGCTGTCCTCCTAGAAGCTCAGTTTCAAATCACAGTGCATGACTTTGCTTACATCTCTCTTTTTCCTCCATTCCACATAAACTTCCTTTGGTCTCAAATGGTCTAACAGTCAAATGTGTCTTCTGCCATAAAAGCATGTTGTTTGATTCTCCTTTTAGTCCATCAGTTTTTATTCTTGCAAAACACTTAAATCTTTTTATCCTTTTTGAAAATGTCTGACTTAGTCAGTTTGTGACCTTTTGATCTAGTCATAAATTTTCAATTCTTCTTATTTTTGCCCTTTTTCTTTTTTTTAATATATGTATGTGGTTGGAGGATTCATTTGTCCCAACTTTATCTTGCTAACCATTCATGACTAGGGCTCCTTCTTGCTTTAGCAGATATCTTGAAAAGTCCTGATCAACTCACAGATGCCTCTTAGCACTCTGAAAAAGTTCACAATTTTATAATGAAATTTTTCACAAAGGAACACCCATGAAATCTCAATGAAGAAAACAGAAATAATTTACAGCATATATAATCTTATTTAATATCTACTATTGCTATTAGTTATTATGGAAAATAATTGTTCCCAGCACATAAGTATTATTAAGTGGTGCATCAGATATCATATTTATATGTAATATATATCATGGATCCAAAAAAAAAAATTCGCTTTTAGATGACAGTTTGGAAACTTGTAAATTCTTGTGTAAAAGATTAAAGCCTGCTTTCTTTTGCTTTCTTATATCAGGTAAATCTGATTTTCCATACTTGGTTCTCTTAACACAAACACGTTAAAGTCATCAAACTATATAAGAAATCTCAGTTCCTTTTATTTAAGTTCAATTTTAGCACAGAGATGTGCCTAGGAAACCTCTGTTTTTTTGTTATTCAAAACTTGTCTATGTATTTCATTAATAAACACAAAAAAAAAAAAAGTAAATCAAACTTCAGAACACTTTAGAGCTGTAAAATGTATCAGGTACTTTTTAAGCAATAGTGTTTATATATAGTACCAACCTGTTTGTAAAATTGAAGTGTACCACACTTATCTGGTCATCTTGTTCAAGAATAACAGAGGAAATAGACTTATTTGGTGGAATTGTTTTCTCCTCTGTATTCTACCCAAAAAGCCACTTTTCATCAGGTCAGAATAGGTAATCATGATCATCAAGCCTTGCCTCTTCCAAAGCCCTGTTGCCAAGTTTTAGCTTTGCTCCTTCAAAAAGCCCAGAACTACTGGTCAGAACTACTTAGAAAGATGCAGGTTACAGAGTTTATTCCAAAGATCTATATTGTAAAATCATAGAATAAAAGAATGGTTTGGGTTTAAAGTGGACCTTGAAGATCACCTACTGCCAAGCCCCCTGGCATGGGCAGGGACACCTTCAGGTAGACCAGGTTGCTCAGAGCCCCATCCAAGCTGGCCTAGAACTGCCAGGGATGGGATATCCACAGCTTCTCTGGGCAACTTGTTCCAGTGCCTCACCACCCTAAAAATTAAGAATTTTTTCTTAATATTAATCTAAACCTATTGTCAGTTTGAAGCCATTCCCCCTTTTCCTGTCACTACCTGCCCTTGTAAATAAATAACCTTATGCCATCTTTACTATAAGTTCCTTTCAGGTACTGGAAGGCCACAATTAGGTAACCCCAAAACCTTCTCTTTCCCAGGCTGAACAATCCCAATTCTCTCGGCCTTTCCCTACAGGAGAGGTGCTCCATTCCTCTCAACTTGGTGTCCCTCCTCTGGAATCACTCTAGCAGATCCATGCCCTTCCTGTGCTGGGACCCCAGAGCTGATGCAGCACTGCAGGTGGGGTCTCTCTCACCAGAGCAGAGCAGAGGGGCAGAATCCCCTCCCTTGCCCTGCTGCCCACAGGGCTTTGGATGCAGCCCAGGACACGTTTGGCTCCCTGGGCTGTCAGTGCACATTGCTGGGTCACGTCCAGCCTCTCACCCACCAGCACCCCCAAGTCTTTCTCATCAGGGCTGCTCTTCATCCATTCATCCCCCAGCCTGTGTTAGTACCAGAGGTTGCTCTAACCCAGGTGTGACACGCATTTGGTCTTGTTAAACCACATAAGATTCCCATGTGCCCACTTCTCAAGTCTATCTAGGTCCTTCTGGATGGCATCCCATCCTTCAGGTGTGCCAGCAGCACCACTCAGCTTCGTGTCATCTGAAAATTCCCTGAGGATGCACTCAACCCCTCTGTCTATGTCATTATTAAAGGTAACACTGTTGCCAATGCAGACCCTTGAGGGACTCTACTCATCACTGATGCCCACTGACACTGTGTCTTTGATCACTGCTCTCTGGATGTGACCATCCAACAAATTTCTCATCCACCTCATGTATATAAACAAGATTGAGAAGAAGGCAGAATCCAGATATTAACTTAAAAATATGAGTAACTAATAATTACCACTTTTGCTGTCTTCTTTGTGAAGCTGGACTCCAGAGGCTCTGCCGATCTAAAGAGGAGGAACAACAAAGAGCAAACCAAAGTCTGTGAACAGAGGGGTCATCAGCTGGTCATTGATGATAAGATCACATGGCGGAAGAAATCTAACAAAACTTCCTGTGACTAAATGAAAAAAGGAGTTTCTGTAACAGCAGATGAAGTTTTGGCAGGATATCAGATAAATAATTCTGTATGAAATCATGTGTGTTTAAGGTATTTCAGCCAGTGGGTTTATAGAAAAAGGAAGAAGTTCCAAGCCACACAAAGCATGACACAGAGACAATCTTGACAATATCATTATGTTAACACTTCTATCAGCTGCTACTGCTGCTGTTATGCACGTTATACTGTTATGCTATCCCATAGGTACAGTCAAGAATTTTAGTCTCCATAACAATAAAGTCTGTGTAATAACACTTCATTTTTAATGCAGACAATACCATCGGCACAAGGATGACAAGATATTTCATTGTCGCTATCCATTTGTTTTTGTTGGTATCTGCATTAAAGAATGGTGCATATTGTAATAACAGCTCTGTCAAAGGTGTCCTCTAAACAGCTTCCCCGTCTAGAGGTATTCACATACATTCCTCCTTATATACCTTCTTAGTTTACATAAAATTCATCCTATGTAACCAAGTATGTTTATGATTAAGAAGATGTAGATCACTGAGTCTCTATCACTACATTCTTTGCTGGCTTAAGCACTTGTCCTTCTAATAAAGATATAGCTCATTTTAGTGAAAAATTGAGGAAGACTACTTCCTCTGCCTTTGCCAGGTCCTGGATACTCTGTAGAAATATGTGCTATTACTTTCGGTTCAAATGACTATTGCCAAAATGATCAGTCTTCCTAAAAGGCATAATTAAGCTGTAAAATATCAGTCACGGAGCTGACATATGCCAAATGTCTCAGTCCTAAAAGGTTCTGAAAGCTGTACCTCAGTGCTCAAAATTTCAGTTAAAAACCCAAAATGTATATCCCATGCAATTTCATGATCCTTCTTGATTTTGAATGTTAACTAAACTGAATTTTGGCTCATACAGTCAGAAATAAATAATGGTTTCTGGTCTTAGCAGCATGTGTACATGTATATATATATAGATATAAAACATATATATATTAAACATATATATATTAAACACATATATGTAAAAATATATGTGTGTGTGAGTGGACAATAATACCTTATTTCTGTTTTCTATACCATTACAGATGTGAGGATGGGAAATGCTTTCATATAAGGTCTGTACGTGCAAATAGAATTGGCAAAATTAAGTTTTTATAAAATGTCATAGGAGTTTTAGTCACAGAACTGTGTTGAGGAGGAATCACTCATATCCATTGGATGTTCCAAGACTGAAGATTGATATTAGAATCCTACCAAGATAAACGCCAAAGAAAGAAACAGGTTTCTTTTAACTTTTCCTCAGAATTAAGATCTAAATTTTCCCAGTTTGGACTTAATGCTCTCATACTATTATTTAGCAAGATAACTATATGGGAATTGTGATTTTCTATGGAGTAGTACATTGTGAACAAACAAGGAAGACTGATAAACAGGAATACCAATATGCTAAAACCAAATACATGCCAATTACATCTTTTATCAGCACAGTTTGAGGTTTAATACCTTGGAAGCTTCATGTTTTGTTTTAAGTTTAGAACCAATGTCACTACAAACTGAAAAAAAATAGTATTTTCTAATCTCTTCAGAGAACCCAGCTGAGTCCCTAAATGTAGTGAATTAATCAACTATAAAAAGTGGTTTATGTCAAACTGTGGACTCCAGAGAGAGAGATTCAAGCGTCACCAAATACGTTGTCCAGCTACTCCTGCAATGATATTGTCTGCATTTACTGATTTTTTCCAAGCCATGACCCCCTGCTCTTGGCCATAAGATATGGCAGTCACAGGGATTTTACACAGTAATTCTCTGTCCAAAGGACTGGAAAATATAAAGGAAAAGAAATTTAAGGAGAAGTTCACATTTCTTGTTACAGTTAGCACTGAATATTAAAGATAATGTCAATGTGCAGGACTTTAGAAATACCATCTAGGATATGCCTCATGTTCTGTAACATAGGCTAGACTAATGCCACAGGACAAAACTGATAAGGTCTTATGAAATGTCACTTCACACTGAATTTTATTTACTGTTGTTGACAATTATGCATGTAAAAATAAGCTATTTAGACAATAAGGATTTCTAAAGATGTGTCATATGTTCATGGTTAAATATGCTAAATGTCACATTAAAGCTGACATGGCTATGGCTCAAGGCAAAAACACTGTCAAGTTGCCTATGATCCAGATGTGGTATATGTCATCAAACCGATTGTTTCTGTTTGACTGTGGTTTATAGTGCATAATATTGCTTATCAAATGTCCTGCAAAAGTGCTGCTTGCCATGAGAGAATTTTTCATCCCTTTTTGGTATTCAGCTGTGGTTAACTCTTGTTACAGTTGCTGACAGATGTTGTAGATATGTTTCAGCTAGTGCTAGCTCCTCTTTCATTTAATATGTATAGATATGTACATATATTTATATATATGTGTAAGAAAGCTAGAAGTAAATAAACCAGAATAAAATTAAATTCCTGTGGAGGCATACTACTAGTAGGAAATTACAGCTCTACACTGTGTAACCTTGCTATAGTAGGCAGACCTGTGAATGTGTGGGAAAGTTAAGATTTCTCCTTCGAAGTCATATTAGGCTGTTTATGGATCAGCTGCAAGTGCTCTTTTGATGACATTTTCACCCCAGGTATGGCTTTGTCCTTTTGTTAAGAGAGAAAATCAGTGCCTTTAAGAAATAACTTTAAAGGAGCTTCAGTAGCAGTTGACTCAGAAGGCTACCTCTGGAGCAAACAATTTTGAGTGGTAATTTATAATATTTTAATGATCTTTAATATATGGATTTTTAACACAGCTGGACACACATTGCAGTTGTACTGAGAATCTGTACTTGCTGGCGGATAGCATATTTTTTTTGCCAGACAGATTTCTATCATCACTCATAACTTTTTTTTCCATTAAGTGGGATATTTATAAACATTGTTTCAAGCATGAGCTTGCTGCATAAGTTATCACCAATTAAACCCTCTAGAAGTCATTCCAGTTCATCCTGAAAATAAGCGTCTTTCATGTTTTTATTGTAGCTCTAAAAATTAATGATAAAAATAGAAAAAAGCCTTGGTTTGGACTCGAGAGAGCCTTTGAGTAGTAGTTGGTATTACTTCCAGAGAAAACTGATGAAGTATTTTTAATATTATGTCATAAAATGCTTTTCTGGTTTCCAAAGAAAGAAGTTGATACAATTTTTTACTAGATTCAGAAAACTTATTTTCTTGTTTCAGCTCATTTCTAATTATGGCACTTCAAAGAGAGAACAGAACCAGGTGTCTGCCTCTTCCTTTTCCGAATGGGGAGGCCTTTTCACTGATTTGGGTGAAGAGCGGAGGGTTTACTCTCTTTTCTGTTACTGCTGTAATGACTCTGAAGGAGCTCTATGGGGATTTTGTACCCTTTCATTGTTGTGTTAGACTGAGCCACAGTGTTGCATATGGGTAAAGCCTTTTAAAATGAAGGCCTTGTTGCCTTTGTAAAATCATGGCTCAGGCCTGTTACTTCAGCTAAGTAGAGAAGGACTGTGGGAAAGAGACACAGCTGAATTAGGGGTAGAAAAACATGCTGTGTGACCATTGCAGGCTTACATAGTGGTGTATGGTGGTTGGTTGAATTATGCTTGCTATGTTTTAAAACTGTGTAAACAGATAACCAGCTAAGTGCCTAAAAAGGCCGGGTTTTTGCAGTAAAGTGCTGATGCTTGCCACAAGACTACCAAGTGACATAACCAGCACTCATTGAGAAAGCTTTGAAGGAGCCATTTGGCAAAAGAGAAGTGCTGCTATCATGACCACTCCCACCACAATTTCTTTCACTAAAACAGAAATGGGTCCTGACAAATGTCAAAATGAATGCTCTACAGTTACAAAATGAAATGTTTGACATTAAACACCTTTTTGCCTAAGTAGGAGGTAAAGGTAATTAGCCATATTGCAAGTTGTAATAGAAACTATCTTTTATTCATTTATTGGCTTCCATTGCCTCCACCATATGAGGGATTTCAAATTTTGGAGCATCTGTTCCAAACCGTAACCGAAAAAAATGTTGAAATCCAATGGCCTTTCATAAAACAGATTTTCCATCCTCAATACATCAAGTGTTCTGCAGGGAACCGGAAGCAATAGCTTAGTTCAGGTTGCTCTCTTCAGCTGACGAAGTGGAAAGGGGAAGAACAAGCCCTGTTTAGTCCCCTGGGGAGTGCATTTGGAGCTCAGAGATTGCCGTGAGGGCCTGTGAGCAGAGAAGAAGGAGATGGCGATCAGCTTGAGGCTCTCTCAGAGCTGGTGTCACAAGCCTCACAGCTTCCAGTGCTAGGTAGTCTTTAAGACCAGTAGCGTGACTGATCTCTCCACATGGATATGAGGGAATGGAGATAATACTTATGTATTTTTGTGCCACTGGGATCAGACACAGTTTGACAGCATGTAGAAAAAAACTGGGTTTATTCATGTCTTGGATACTTTTGACACAAGTGATTTCTCATCGAAGAATAAACTAAAAAAAGAATAACTACTCAAGTTAGTATCTGGGTGTTGCTTGCAGCTCTGTGGCCAAAACTTGCAAATCTCCAGCATAATCCCTGCCAGATCTGTAACGAGTAATGCATTTGTTCCATACAGTTTAGGCCCCTAAGCAGAACCATATTCCTGGAGAACTGTAAAGACAATTAGGTGGGAGGAACCTTCTCCACTTTTGACCCTATCCTACCATTAGCACCCCCCATAACAGAGGCTGACAAAACATGCACAGTCCCACACAGTTTTAGCACATTACCAAGTTTTACTATGCAGAGCATGCAAGTCCAAACTCGCTAAACACGTTTTATAATTGCCTGTGAAGAAGTGTCTAATACTGTCTTCACGATCTTTTTACATTTTCAGAGACCGTGACAGATACAGAGCCATTCGTACATTGTGTTTCTGTTTTGAAGTGCAACCTGAGACACAAATCTAATGGCATTGGAAGGAACTGAAATAAGGCAAGTATGTAAATCATAAGTCTGGAAACTGATTTTCTGACAGAGTGAGCAGGTCTTTAAAGTTAGGCTATTCCTATTGACTTCATGTGAATTATATGGTTCTAGATGAGGTTAGGATTTGGCACTTCTGGGGCTGAAATTCATGAGTAAAGCTAACAGAGGACTGTATCATAAAAACAAAACACAATGATTTACTTTTGTATAGCTTCTCCAACTCTGCAAAATTCGTTCAGCTGCCATCATTGTATGGTTTTTTGCATTGTGCAAAAATTACAGAAAAGGTTAGCTGGTTTTGACAAAATAGAATCTGCCTCCTAGGGAGAAATTCAGTTATACTTGACAGCTAAGAAGTATTCACATCACAAAAAAAAAAAAAAAACAAGAATCAAAGCAAGTTGTATGATTCCAGATCTCTTCCGACAGCATTTTTGTCTGATTCATACCAAGTAGAAGTTGAAATCTTAGCTTTTTTATGAAGAGCTACTATAACTGGTCTCTACATAGACTGCTTCAACCCATGGTGCCCCACCTCTCTTGATCCAAGCATCTGGACCTGTTCTTATGCCAACAGACTCTTTATCTCCTTTTGATCTCTGAGCATGATCAAGCTCAGGCTCACACTGAACTGTGTGGGTTCAGTCCTTGATGGGTCCCTGTTTCTCGTGACTTGATGCTCCCTGTCGCTTTTCCTGACATAGATAAAATCAACACGTCTTCACAAGTCTCTGTCAGATTTTAATCACAAAGTCAGCAGCATTTACTGTGCTGATAACTAAGAAGTCTTAGAAGATGGAAGAGGAGGTTGAGCATTGGCAGAGAATCGAACTGATGGTGAACTACAAATTAAGGGCAAGAAGCAGCAAACGTATACAATGAAGTTTCATCCTTACAGTGCCTCCCCAGACAGAGCATTGCCAAGACATACATATATTTCTTATTTCTTGCTAGTGATGAAATCTGGGTTACTGAGTTAAGCACTGCACAAATGGAGTAACAAAGTTCTCATTAAAAAAAGATCATTCTGTAGTCAGAACTTGTAGACAGAAAAAAGCAAAACAGAGAAACCAAGGGACAAAGCTGAAGAGATGTGCTCAAAGGAAAACATCAGTATGAAAGCTGATGGAAACCAAAGGGGCTTTTTCTGTCTATTGTTTTTTTGACAGAATGAAACTGTTCAGTTCTGCAAATCTAATCTAAATGTGCTGATATCAATTGAATTATACCCATTAAGTTTGATCTTGGAAAGAGACATTTTGATTTTGGTTCTTCTGATAAGATCATTTCTTCTTCCATTTTCATAGACTGTGTTGTGTTTAAAACAAAGCTGGCCGAGAGGTCTTCTATAATGTGTTCTTGCTAGAAAATGCCATTTCTTCTAAATCAGCTCTTTTTATGAGAATGAACAAGCTTCAACTTGACACTAGGCTCTTGGCTATACTATTCTTGAAGGCATTTCATGTTTTATTAATAGTAATTCATACAGACTGGGGAGAGAACACTGATTGGAGCAATTGCCTTATACTCACCTCCCTGATCTGCTGCTGTCAGCGCTGAGGTGAATGCTCTGACTGGCAATACCGGGAAGGGCTCCCTCCAGCTCTGCTGTGGAATAAACATCTTCTCACTGTTTTTCTAAAAATATTTGAAGCCTTGTTGGCAGCCCAAAGTTTTTATGCCTCTCATTCTAGTTACAGTCTCTCTCAGGTGAAAACCAAAACATTCTTTCCACGCCACCTGTGCTCTCCTTTGCTGGCAGACTGCTGTCTATGGCACATTCTGCAAGATTTGCTTCTACCCCTTCAATTTCCCACTGCTTTCAATAAGTGGTTGTGAGGTTGCCACATTTTTATGCTTTTGAAAA
Organism: Daphoenositta chrysoptera; assembly: GCA_013397915.1. Taxonomy (NCBI): domain Eukaryota; kingdom Metazoa; phylum Chordata; class Aves; order Passeriformes; genus Daphoenositta; species Daphoenositta chrysoptera. Next base: position 211,778 of record VZRO01007940.1, on the reverse strand, counting down.
TCACTGAGTGAGGTTTCAGCTCCAAAATACACTTTTTTAGATGAGTTATTTTACATACTAATAAGCGACAGTACATAAAACATACCTAATATTCTGAACCAGTGATTAAATGTGTATTTTCTATCTTTCAGTCACTAACATGCTAATGCAATATTCTGGCTGACCAATTTGGTTTTGCCATCACACCCAGCACAAGTTTAAGCATAAACAGGGAGCTTACTATGGGATAGAAGTTCAAAAGGTTTCTCCTTAAACCTTATGTATAATAAAAATAAATAAAAATAAATGTAAAAATTAAAATTACATTTTAAAAAAAATTAATATACCACATTAAGTTCACAAAAGTTAGTCTAGCCAAGCTGAAATTTTCGTGGCACATCCTCAGTTGTTTTCTTAAACATGCCCAAGATTCTGGACCTGTTGCATGCCTTCCAGTATAAAGTATAAACTAGGAAAAATAATTACAGATTTTAACAAGAACTGTTAGACAACCCTCTGCACTCTCTTCATCTTGCTGCTAAACAAGGGTCTCAGCTTCCTCTGAGTGCAGGTGGCATGCATTGTCAAAAACCTGGCTTATGTCAGTTCAATTTCTATTCAGTTTTTATTCAATCCTTTTTTGCAATCAAAAGATATAGTCAGGGTATTTGAAAAGAAGTAGCCTTTTCTGATAGCACCAGGTCATCTGTCTGGGTCACATCAATGCTTTTAGATTTTATGTAGACGTTTTCACCCATTTATTCTATTTTTAATACTACAAAGACTAGATGGTGTTTTATGGCTTGGAACATACACCACAGCAACTCATTTTTTTGACTGTATGATCTTTTTCACAGTTTTAGAACTAGCTGTAAGAGCAAGAAATCATAGAGCTCGGGAATAATGGCTTTTAAAAGTTCAGGAATAATGTCTTTTAAAGCTTTGCACCAAATAGCTCTTGCTTTACTCTAATATTTCCTCTCCATTCATGCATTTATGTCCTCTTAATCTTATGGACTTTCAAGGAAATGGTTTTTGTGAAAAAATTTCTCAGCAGTGACTACAAAACAAGTGGGCTACAAAACAAGAGCCTTTTTTGAACTGTCTTGAGGGAAAAATAGTAAGAGAAGCATATGTAATTTCAAAATAAGATCAAATAATTTGAAGGTAGGTCAATGCGGATTTTGACTCTTTGATTGTTACAAATATGTAAATAGGCCTTTATATTTCTTGCTGGCTGCCAAATACAATCTAAATGCACAGGTGTTTTTCTTTTTCTCTTTTTTTCTTTTTTTTCACTCTTAAGAGAAATGGTCAAAACCACAAAAAACTCTACAAAACCCTGGTAGGAAGGCCAGTTCTTCAGAAACAACAGTAATTGCAGAGCAGATAGCAAAATATGCAACCAATTCTGGAAATTTCAGCCACTCACCCACCTTACGGGACCCTTCCAGGAGGAAACAGCAGCCCTTCAAAATCTAGACAAGGCTTTGCTCCTCAGACAGTAATAGGGGTTCTTTTCTTCTGATTGACCTTGGTAAATGACCTCGGTAAATGACCTCATCATCCCCCGTTTTCTTATTCAGGATTTCTTCTTCTTTTAAAAATTACGTGATAGCTATCAGGTTGTACACCATAACAGCTTCAAGCAAGTACTGCTTATAAATCAGAAACGTAACAAATACAAATGAAATGTTCATTCTGCAGTCAGTTTTTGGTAAGCAATTCAGAAGTCTTCTGCATGAAAGAAAGCCATGATTTCCTTCTCTTCTCCTCTTCCCCAAAATTTGTTCTAGCCACAAAAGATTCTTAGAGGTCGAGTGACCTCGTTTATTTTATAACATCTCTGTGGAACCCAGGCAGCCAGAATCTGGAGGCTGCAAAATTAGCATGAGACTCAGCTGGGATAGAAAGCTTCCAGATAATTTTTGGATTAGATATGAGAAGTGGAATTTCACTTATCAGTTCTGGAAGTAGAAATAAAGCTGGAATTGAATACCAGAGGAATGGGAGACATCCGACACAATGGAGGGTGGTGTCACCATCTTTAGCCTGGAAGCCAGGCCAGCAGGCTAAGCTGAAAAGGTTATTGTATCCTCCGTCAGTGACAGAGCTTTCCCTGGGATGAGGCGTTAATAGCCAAGTTTATGGCATAGCAGCCTGTACCTCATTTACTGGTAAAGGGAAAGAGATCTTTTCTGTGCAACTACAGGCTCCAATGAGACCTTTACAACAGCTCTGCCAATGCCTTATCAAGTTGGTGGCTATTGTGAATAACAGGAGGTCCAAATGATGAGTGTGGGAAACACCAGCCTTTGGGAAACCTTGCCACAGATCCCCTGTGTGGAGAACTGAGATTCCAACTCATGTTTCCAGCTTTTTGTTGTCTGCTCACCAACATGAGCAACTGCCACCAGTTTCAATAGCATTTGTATGCATTTAACTGCAGGAAAGCCTGTCCAGTCCCTGTTGTGCTATAGCCCTGGGCTCTGCAGGAAGTGCAGGTATAAGGAAAGGCTGCCTGATATCTGCAGCCTAGCCTTAGGACTGGTATTAAAACGAGTATCCAACTTTGATGAGAAATAGCTACCCAGCCATTTTTATTGAGAAATCAACCAGTAAAGCAATCTGTCTGATCCTGAAAGATATGTGTTGACCCCACCTCCTTCCTCCTATCTATTCTTTATTCTTCTCATAGCCACTGTCATGTTACATTTTCCAGGTACCTGTCCCAGATTACAGGTATGCTTCAGTGACTCTGGACTAGCCTACAAGAACTGGCAGTGCTGTGTACAACCAGCTCGCCCCTGGCTACTCACCAGCTCTCTGCAGCCTCTCTGATTGCCAGCCAGTGGCCTCGTGATGTTTGGCCAGGCAGCCAGGCTGAGCCAAAACCACGCTCCATATTCCTACCTGCTGAAAACTTTAAGCTTGGCTGTAGGCATCCAGAATTATAGGAAGATTTCCTCTGTCATAATATTTAGACAACAGTAAAAACAACAAAACAGGGACCCGTCAGACACCAGGCAGAGTGTACCCGCTCTGACAACTGCAGATCAAGGTCGCTGCTAAATGAAGCATGGTCTGTGTTTTGAACGCGGTGCAGAGCCAGTCAAGGAGGCAGGAAAAGCCATGGAGAGAAAACAAAGCCTTGTTGAATGAACTCAAATCAAAACAGAAAGCTGGACTGTGAGGTCTGTGTCTTTCTCATTACTCCCTAATATACAACATCATAATGGATAGAAAGGAAATACCAGATTGAATATGTTAAGAGAAGGAGACTAAACTGTAAAATGGTCATTGCACAGTCTATTCAAAGCAAGGAGGTCATGCTTCTTACCTGCTCTTATGTATGCACAATTCCAAGCAGGTAAATGGAGCTAAGCTGGCTCAAAATAGAGTGGAAAACAGGTTCTAGTTTTATGTTTTAGTCACTTTTTTCCTGATTCTATGACTTCATTTTCTCTCTGTGTTTTTTTCTTTTGTGTTTGTTGGTTGAAAAGGGGAAAATGACAGATAAAGAAGCTGTGGAGTCTTTGTGTTTTAATTTTACAAAGTTTCCAATACAAGCAAAACCCCAGAATGTTATTTCAGGAAAGGCATTTGCTGTGAATTTCCATAACTTAATTTTATACTCTTGTATACTTTTGTGTGTCTGATTTTTCTATAGAAAAGAAAACCAAACAAAATAAGAGTTTGGGTCCCTGAGTGAATTCCAAGGGAAAGGGTTGCATTTATCTGTGACATAGTATACTGGTAAATGGTTTTCAAAAACAGCTCTATCTTCTCAATTCCATTGAAAACTCCAACTTACGATTATTTTCATTTTGAAAGAAAAAAATGTAACTTTTGTTACTGTTTATTCTTGGTTTGGTCTAGACTGTTATTGGTTTATCTGAATCTTATAAGGCAGCAGAACGGGAACTGAGCAGAGCTGACATTTTTTTCCTCTCCGGTTTCTATAGGTATGAGGTTGTCAAAACATTACAATGTTGATGAGTTTATTTTCCCAACACTCTATGGAGTATAAGTGTCTCTTTAAATTGCCAAATAGAAAACTGAATTTTAAAGATGTCACATGAATTTTGGAGCCAAATTAACACACAAGATGATTTCTAAAATTACTGGAAAAGGTTGTTTGGGTTAACGAGCAGCACTGATTATCTATTCTGTGTTGTTTGAAGGGAGTACTCAAAATTGATATACATTTTTAAAAGCTGAGACCATTTGGGCTACAATCTCTAAGTACTTTGGCCTGTCTGTCGGATTTGTGCTATAACTGTAACACTTTCTCTTGGTTTTTTATTTAAAATGTATATTTCTAATAGACAGTAACCAGACACCTCACTCCAAAACAGTGTAACAAATACTGACCTAATTTTACTTACAAACGTTAATTGTGTGTGACAGCAGCAGAGAAAAGAGACAATCCTGAAGAAGCTACAGTTGCTTAGCTATGGCTGCTTCAGCTCTTTTTTGCCCCCCTAATTCACTCTTCCTTATTTAAAGTTGGAAAGAAGGTTGTATGAACACGGTAGAAGTACCCGTAAAACTGATTTCTGGCAATGAAAGAGAGTGACCATAGCGTTAATAAATTACACTCTAAGAGTTTCCAAGCTTTTTGCTTTTAGATTTTTATCCAAAGTGCATATGCTCAGAGTAGCCCCGCTAACCTTTCAGCCTGAAGAATGGTAGGGAAGGTTCGGTTGCCTATATAACATCAGCTCTTTAGTACCTTTGAAGTCTCTAACACAGCGTGTCATTACTCAGATTGCCCCCTGCATGGCTCAGTGGATCCAAATGATGGCAAGTGAGTATCAAATGCAAAATTCACAAGCTGCAGCAGCAGCAGGTTGAGCAGCTCTTGGCATCATCAGCCTGCTCCTGGGAAATACAATATATGTGTAACTCTGTGACCTCTGAACAGATCCAGGGCAAAAAACAACCCTCTCCAGAATCAGTGTTTGCTCTGGACATGTCTGAGGGTACATGTTTGGTCCAAGGTGGGAGCCCGCACTGGGAGACCCATGCACCAGGGGCTTACACTGGAGAGCCTCAGACAGACAAATAACAAAGAAGTGCTTACTCACAGCAAGTCAGGATCATCCCAAACCTCTCACCCTGCCAGTGCAGACTGCACAGTGCGTGGCATCCTCAGGAGGTGTCTGGCAGAGCATTTTGCACTGTGCTCGTCACGTCAGGGCAGCGCTCGGTGCCGACAGCAGCCCCAGCCCTGCAGACAAGCCTGCGCTGCAGGAGCCGCCGGGATAAAGGTGAAGAGAGAACGGGAGGAACGCAGCCAGACGGCTGGAGAGCAAGAGGGGAGAATAGTTCAGGGCGGTAGCAAGAGGCAATTATGTCTATGAAATGCTACATGAATTGAGAGAGAGTTAAGATACAACTAGAATAAAATGACTGTGCTTTAGCACTCTTTGATTGACCTATTACAGTGGTGATAGTGATAATAACAATTTAACGTAATTACTAGAGTTTTGCTTTTTGTTTACATTTTATTAAAGGCTCAAAAACATTCAAATACACAAATTACTTGGAAGAAAAATAATCTGCTAAATTTATGTTTTCAGTTATCTTATCTAAGGAAAGAAAAACTTGTTAAGGAATACATACAGGAAAACAGATTCAGGACAATGCCACCAAAAGTAGACTAAATGAACTCCTCCAACACAAGAAACTACCCCTGCTAATCCAAATCTCCCTTCTTGCTCCCTCTTTCTATTTTGACTTGCTGCACTCTGAAGCCCTGTGAGGCAGCCGTGTCCTGAAGATATATACCTCAGCACATGCAGAGTTGGCTTAGAATCCCCCAGTCTCTTCTTGTTCTGTAGCTCTGTGGATTTTCTGTCTATGGCTTTACATCTGGATGATGTGTAAACCCTTCAGAAACACTCTCCAGCTGAGCTGAAAACTAAGCGGAGTGTGGACACTCCTCTTCTGCCTAATAAAATGTGTGATGTGTTGAGTACTTTCTTTGCAACTATTTATTTGGACCTACCATGTCTGACTTCCCAAAGTAAAAGTTTTATTGTCCATTAAGATACGGACCACTGAACAGCCTAGCATGGGTGATAGCTGTGTGTGCTGCACCATTCGAAGAAATAAAATATTCAAATATATTAATTCTGGTAAGAATCGTTATTAATGATCTCACAATGACAAAAGAGAAGGGATACAATTTGTCCCAAAGTTTGGTGACAAATATGAGATGAAATATTTTTTAAACTAGTGACAGATATGAAAGGACATCATATTCCAGGTGAATGAGGAGTAGGCAAAATGTCTCCTCCTTTCAGATATGTTTCTACAAGTTCTTTTTCTTTTTTTAATTCATGCTGACAAGCATACACTGAACCTAGCAGATAAATATTTTACTCAGATTTTATGCTGTCACTGACATGTTTGCACAGCAAGAATCAAGTCTGCTCCTCATTTTCAGGGGCATGCCAAAGCAAGTGCCAGCCTACACAGCTCTGCTCTACAGAGGGCAGAATTCTCTCTGATGGCTATCCCTGAAGCAGGGCAGAGCTTCAGCAAATAGCAAACGACATCAATTCTGTTGTCCAGCAAGTCAAAAGCATGGAGGACAAAGGGGCAGCTTCCTACACGGTAGCGACACTTTGGTATTCAACAGTGGGAAAATGGCTTTGGCTACAGGAACTGTGTAAGTAGGTTCCTCCTCCTTAGAGCCATTCCTGTGTTAGCAAGGCTGGGAACAGTCAGCACTGGCTCTGGTTCACAGGGTTTTTACCAATCTTGTTATCAATCATTTTACCAAGCCGGAAAGAGGATTTGCATTAGTTATCACTCAATGCTGAATTATGTTCTTAATCAATCAGAAATTTCAAGGCTTGATATAGCAGTTGCTAGTTACTGAGTAACATTATAAAACATGTATTAGACTGCTATTCAGATGAGATTTTATAGCTATTTGATTTAGAAATTTAATACTGCAAGTTTAATACCAAACATAGAAATAGGAGGCTATGCTACAGGATCTCCTCAGTTATGTAATGTTACTCTTTCCCATTTTAGTATTGTAAGATATAAACTGGTAACTGGCAGCGATTTTTATTCAGATGACTAGTTAAATCAACAACAGTAGAAAAACACATTTTGCAAGCACTACTGGGCATTGCTGCCAGCAGAACTTTTGTGCTTTTCTCTTTAGAATAGCAGCACCTTCAGCTGTTAGTCCCAGCTACTTTTTATCCTCTTATTTGCTGTTCTGTCTTCCCCTCATCTTCTTTCGCACACTCTTGGAAACTGAACACAAGAAGTGCAGTTCCCAAGAGACCAGTGGCACGATAATAATCAGCTCTTCAGTAAGATGAAACAAGCTAGAAGATGTAGTCAGTTACTGGCTCTGAGCTGTTAGTACAAGGCACTGCTGAACTACATCTGCTTAATCCAGGGAGCTTGCAGTCAAACAAAAAGCAGGTTCATAAGCTGATGATGCAGAGAGAGATGAATCACAAACTTTACTGGCAAGCTTTCCTTTATCTTGGCATGGGCCTAGAAATGTCCAAATTGTGAAATAATTGGAAGCTAATTTTCTTTGAAGAAAAGAAAATAACCAGGGAGGCTGTTGTGCTGGAGAATGGAAAGAAACATGGTGCTGTGCCTCAGGTGTTATGTGAAGTCAGTGCTGCACCTTCCTTGGAGCTCTGGAGAATGAAAAATTGACCAGAGAATCATGAGCAAGGCAGCAGTATCTGGTGTGCTGAGTGGATGGGAGCAGTGCAAAGGCTGATTGCTCCGCTGTAGTGGGCAGTGGGGAACACTGCAGTAATGACAGGAATCCCCTGCCCAGTCTATCGATACTCCACTCTCAGTGTACTGGGAGACCAAGCCCTACACAGAATTAGCATATGCAGTATTAACCAGCTTTGTCGAGTGACCTCTAAATATGACTGAATGCTGAATAAATATGCTGAATGCCTTGCAATGGTAATGCTCTTTTTTTCTACTGTCAATGATCTGCTTCCTCAAATTTGTTTTGATTCTAGCTTGACATTTGGATCTTTCAAACCATTCTGTTAGACCCTTGGTATGGGAGGCTTTTTCAAAGGATTTTGCATTTAAAGCTTTAAATCAATGGGAAACAAATGTTTGTGATGCCACCCAGACTCAAATTCAAATACTTCAATATAGTGCTACAAATTCCAAAGAGCAGCTGCATTTTGTCAAAGCCTTTTGAGGGGCTTTTTAAAAGAAGAATAAAAAACTCTGCCATTTATTTTAAGTGTCACTTTCAACATCTATACATTTGTTGATGTTTTCCATGAAGAAATGTTTTGTTGGGGTTTTTTTTGAGTGACAGAAACTGCCAGCTAGACATCATACAGTTGTACGCATTTCTAACATTGACATTTAGAAGTTATGTGTATGCACTTATGTGCAAATTTACATGCATGTGGGCAAAGAGCTGCATTAAAATGGCAGTCACAAGCAGAAAAGTAGACACTTGGGCAATTTTTATGAGTCATTCTGGCATGTTGAGGAAATTGTTCAAAATAAGTGGATATAGTGTAATAAGGCAAAAAACTCATTCTTTCTTGATTAATATGTATACAAACACATCTAATGTGATTTTTTCTGGTTTGTGTTTTCATCACACATCTTTCTCCTCCTCTTCAGAATTATCATTTTTCCAATTCAGGGTCCTAAGCAGCTCTCCCTAAGCAGCAAAAATCATTCCTAAAATAGAATTTTACTTACCTTACTTACTTACTTTATACAACAGCTTCTGCAAAATTTACCTGTGAATTGCTCAACAAACTGTCCACACACAAAATCTTTACCTTGATTCCTTTCGTTGTGCATCTGTATCAAACACAATGAAAACAGGAGCTATGGAGGATACAATGAACCAAAGTTTCAGGGAGCTTAGGAAGGTGCAGTTGTAGTAGGTGAAGTAAGTAAATAAAAAGACAGCCCTTGGTGAGATTTCCAATCCATTCATTCTGATTGCTGCCAGGACAGCAGGAGCTGTGTTTCTGTTTGAGAATTGTTTCTTGACTCATTTGGCCAGGGAGAGACCATTCCAAACTGATAGAGGCTCCTAAAGCTCCCTTCTTCTCACGTCAGTAACCCCTGGGAGGCTGTCATGATGCAACTCCAGTAAAATTAGCTCTAGAAAGTACTCATATGTAAAGACCTGACTCATTATACGCCATTTTTCAGTTAAAATGCTTAACAAAAGTAGCACTTTTCCAATATTAGTATTTCATTCTGTAAAATGTTGTGGGTCAAATAAACCTTTAATAACTCTAAATAAAGCTAAATTCTAGAGCTGACATGACAATATGTTTCCAGTATGCTTGCATTTTCATGTTAGCTGTTGATTTGAAGGCATGAGGAGAAACATGCTATGCAGTGAAACATTTCAGATGTGGTTTTCTTCCTCTTTGTTTTAGACTTAGAACACGCATCTCTTTGCTGCAGAACTGAACTCCTTCCCACAATGCAGAGACTTCCAGGAACTCTTTATGAGATCAGGTTGCAGATAAGAGCATGTCAATACCACAGCCCCCAGGGCTCTGCACGGGTGCAGTCTACTCTTTCACTGTCATTCTCACCTACACCTAACAGGTGATGAGGAGATATGGAGAAAGTGACTCAAGCTTTCAGAGGGACCTGGATTGTTCTTACATCAAAGTCTCAGTAATGCAGGATGGGGTGAAGACTATAATAAGTTAACTCAGGAGCCTTAGTCTCTGAACATGGCCTGGATGCAGATCTCAATGAAGATAATTTTTCTTTGTGGTTGTATTCCAGCCATTTTCTTACTGTTAATTATATAATAGCCGTGTTGGCCATAGTCACAGTGATGCTTGACCAGTCCCAATTCTGTCCCTTGACCTCTGAAGAAAATCTTGAAGGTTCAACCTCTCTGCTCCCAAATTTTATTTGCACCAATGCTTTGCTCATTGGTGGTTCAATCTCCATACTATGACCTCCAGCTAAACTCCAACTATCAGCATCGTCAGAGACAACCACGAGAATCACACACTAAGGAAAAAATTGCGTAGTCCTTTTTTAGTAGTTCTGCTCCCTCCAAACACCTAGGGAATTTTAAAAAAAGACATTGTCATACAGTTCTGTCAATTACAGTAGGAGATTAAAAGCTAGTCCTTCTCCCCTCACTGAAAATAAAGTTCAGCAATCTGACCAAAAATCCACTAAATAGTCAAAAAGACAAATACAAAACCTCAAAATTCTGAATTCCAAGCCAAGTGTCCTGTGTGATAAAGCTTAAAAGACTGTTTCAATGTATGTCAGACATTGCTGAGGTTCTGAAGAGGCGACCCTCATGGTACAGTATGGTACAGTACTGTAATATTCCATGCCTCATCTCTCTGTCTTAACCACTCCTGCAAGAAAAGACCTCTTTTTCTTCAAAAGATTGTTTATGCCAGCTACTAGTGACAGCTGGAATCTCCCCAGGGGAATTATGAATTCTCCTTTATATCACTTGTGTAGGGCATGCAGGTATAACTCAGCAGAGGATTCTCAGACCCCAATCTAGCCAGATATTCAATATTAAAGTAAACTTTTGACTTCTATGGGGGAAATTAAACAAATACTGACTTTCAGAGAGTGAAAATTCCTCCACTAGTCTTTATCAAAAACACGCTAGCTTCAGCATATCAAAAATGGAAACATTTCTGCCTTATCAGTTGTGCCAAGATGTTTCAAACCAGCTGTGCAGAAAACTGCCACAACAACAACAGGAAACGAAAGCCTGCTGCCTACCTTTCACTGAATTCTTAAGACTCCAATAGATCTGTGATGAAGCAAACTGGTCACTCAGTCCCCTTTGCCAGACACCCCAAACACACAGCATTTTCAAATACATACACAGTTTAGTTTATTGGCAGAAGAACTGTGAGATAATCTAATGTGGGACCTCAAACTGCCATCATGAAACAAGTTGTGAAAAAGTGTGATTCAAAACACCATGAATCTAGTCCAGATTGTAACTGAAACAGCAGCTTTGGTAGTTTTCAGTAAAGCTGTTCAGACTGTGTATTCCTTTTTTTTTGTCATCCTGTAATGCAAACTGCCATAGCATTTCACCTTTGATTTTCCATCTTCTGTTGTTAGCAGTGCTATGCACAATAGATTGCCAGGTTGTGATCCATCAGCCTTGGAGGTGACTAGTAAATCCACCCAATCCAATATCTCTCAAATCAGATCTTTAATGAACAAATGCAGCAGAGAAATGGCTTAGAAATTTGAAACAATGGTGTAAATCATACCACGGAAGCACTTGGTTCTCTCTTTCTTTTCTTTTGTTTGGGCAGAGGCTGATTTGTGTGCCAAAGGCCCCTTTCTGTGCAGCAGCCCCCAAGATGACCTGGCTGCAAGCTAATGAGTTGATTGCAAGGGAAAGTTTTAGATTCCACTTTTGACTAAACGGAAAGGCAACACACGTTCCACCATGGTTTGTTTATAATGTAAACGATGGCTTAAGCGTTGCTCTTCATTGAAAATAGTCCAGCTGCCCGTAATCTGGCATTGATTTTCAGTTCATATTTTGCAGTTTTAAAATACTTTCTTGGCAGGAAAGTTAGAAATTTTAGCCTCTGATATTAAAATCTGCAACTGGACTTGAGTGTGGAAACATTTTTCCACATCTTCAGTGTGCTCCATTTTAGGAAGGTCCATTTTGGTCCTGGATGCATGAGAATGTTGCATTCGAGCCATCAGCATGACTGAAGTGCACATGAATTTAGCAGCATCATTCTTCTGAAGCTATCTCAGAATATCAGGAGAGCCTGTGGCTTGCTCTGCCAATGTGCATCTTTGTGATTGCTCTCCCAGTTTATGAGCAAATTATCACAACATGCAGTTTGGGATTCTGTATAATTCTTTGTTAACATATCATAAATATTTTCAATTCTTAAAGTATTTAAACCTTAATTTCATGATTCAGTGCAATTTTTTCATACTTTTGCCTAGTCAATAAAATTAAAACACAAAAGCAAAAATAAAATTACTTCTCTCGTGCTAATGATGACTAAAGTTGCTAATACTCTGAATGTAAGTGTACAATTTAGAATCTTCTGAAATACAACCATTAAGATTTGAAGCGGCAGATTTGTCTCCGAATCAATGTTGAAGTTAATATGGATTTCAGTGTAAATTATGACTTTTTGAAACAGTATCTTTCATTTATAGTTGTGAACAATAAAGTTCCAGACACACGCACACCACTACACCAAATTACATTGCTGTGAGGAAAATAGACTAAAAATATATCTGGAAATCATTGTGCTATAATACTATCCCATTTCCCTCCTCAAGACGCTTACAATGCCAGGCTGAATTGGAGTAAAATGAATTTGTTTACACAAAGTTTGGACATAATATAGTTCAAAGATCCAGCAACAGATTCCTGAAAAATGTCAGAGAAGACATTATATTTCTGGTTAAAACACAATGGTGGTATGATGTGTCAGTCTTCTCATAAAATACTCTATTTGTGTATATCTTGTTGAAAAGCCACTACACTGCCATACCAAAGAGTAGCTATTAAAACTGAAGCCATTATGAGTGTTGTATGGCAGTTATGATGGAAATAACCATTAATTTCTGGCCCAATATGTGCACTATTATTATACTTTTTAAGCACCAAATAAAGTAGCTGCTAAAGGCAGCTTTCCCTGACAGCAGTGAAAGAGGGAGAGGTAAAGTTTACCCATCACTACATTGTTATTTTGGATTTTTCTTGAGTCTGTAAATGAACTGTGTTATGAATGTGTTTTCTGGTATCTGAAAACTATTTTTTCAGGTAGTTTTCTGATCCAGAGTTGATTGATGCTCTCTGAGATTTCTGTTGGCTTCATTAATCTTTACATGTAGCCCTTAAGACTGAACAAGTTTTGCCAAAAGTTGAGAACCTTGTTGGGCTTTTTTTCTCCTCTCTCTTGCTCACTCTCCAAGGCCAGCTCTGCAGCAGCTGACTGAAACAGACTGAAAGCCTGAGTTCAGTTTCTGGTTGATGCAATTTTTGCTTTGGGTGGATTTCTACCAGCAGAAGACTTTGTCCCACTACCCCATTACACAACAGCTTTGACACAGCATTGCCTCCTTCAATCTCACAAAGTGCAGAGGACTGCATTCAATAAATACAAACAGGGTAAAGAATAAATTTTGATACCAACGGGCATCAAAGCAGAGCTGGGCTCAGACTCAGGCTGTCTGGTCACAAGCACTACCTGCATGTTGACCTTCCCACGGGAACGGGCCTGGCGTGGGGCAGCTGCCTTGTGAGGCAACGGGATAACTCAGACATGGGGTACCTCAGGAGCCCACACCCCACTCCTGCCCTCACAGACACTGCAGAGGCCTGTGCAGCCTGGCCATGGGGCTATGCCCCTGTGCTTGGGCACTGTTGCCAAAAACAGTGTTTTGCCATGCAAAGGACTTAAATTTGTGCTGGGTGGGTGATACTGATAACGCAGGCTTCTCAATCACAGACTGATATCAAGAAACACCTCACCCTTAAGCAGAGAGGACCTCAAAAGATTGTAGCTTGATTTTACTTCCATCATGAGATGGACTGGAAATTTAGTTTATGAAATGTTCAAGATGTAAAATAAGGTTTCAGTCTGGGTTAGCCACATAATGGGAAAACAAGGATAATTTAGCATTTACGAAAAAGCTTGTCAAGTTTTGTTTCCTTCTACTAACAGCAGCCAGGGAAGTTTGAATCTTGTTTGCACGCAGAGTCTGGAGAGAAAGTAGGATAGAAATGTTTGGCCACTCTTTCTCACCATGCAGAAAATCAGTAAAGGATCATTCAGTTTCCTTCTCTTTGAAACCATTGTACTCTGTCAGGCAGATATACTATACCAGTGTAAGCACCAAGAAATACAATAAGAACCCTACAGGATACTATATATTCCATGATTCCTGATTCCATTTATGGATGCTTTCCCATAAGTACCAGATAGATAGTTGAATTCTATGCTGATTGTATGCACTGGTTTTAACTTACTCCCTCCTACTTCACTCCAGTCTTGTCCTGCTCCTGTTACACTCTAAAGTCTGTCTGACGACTTCTGTTCCATCTCTGTTTTTCTTCTCCACGCTTTTTGTGTATAATTGGATTACTGTTTTTTTAAGCATTTGAGTATTTTTGCTGTTCTCTTTTCTCATCCTGTTCCAATTCCCTAGATTTGGTTTAATTCTCATAGTTCATCAACATTTAATTTCTTAGTTGGCATTTTTCCTTGCATCTCTCTCTGTTTCTTCACATCATCCCACTTATTCAATGCTACACGCTCCTCCAAAGGCTAATTCCTATTCTGGGTTTTAGTCCAGTATCTTTCTCCTACATCACCCCCCTATCACAGTGTATGAGACACTCAGAAGTTTTAAAGAGGTACCTTTCCTTCAAAATTACATCATATCTGTATTTAAAATTCCAGAGTATCACCTCTTCTAATAACAAAGAAAAGAAAACAAGGATAAAAGTTTATTTTTAATGGAAACAGTACTATTTTAACTGCACCAGATTCCTTGGAAAGTATAACCAGCTAATATTTGTGAAATGCTTCCAGCATTAAGAAAGCATGCCAAAAGTGAAAAGCGTGGGTTGAACATGAACATATTTGGAGATACCCTATAATAATTACAAATGCTGAATGCTGACCTCCTTATTGAAATAATTTCTGTAAAATAGATTAGTTTTATTTATTAGTTGGAAGAAACAGCTAGGACAGGAGAAAATAGGGACAGATAAATCTCTTTTCTCTTGAAAGGGGAAGATAACGTGATAAGAAAAAGCCTGGGTAGCAAGGGAGATTAGAGGTTTTAACAGCAGCAGGTTTTCAAATAGAACTGTCCTGGGAACAAGACTGAGGTAAAGGCACCCTTCCTTTGGCTGACTGAAGAAGACAAGCCTGGACTGCCAGTCTGGTTCTGGTCAAGACCCTTGGGTAGTTACATAGAGCTAAAACTTCTGTCAAGCAGTAGCCATTGAGTCAAAGCTAAGAACATGTGTCTCACAGGACCAAAGGGTTATTTTGAAGTGACTTCTGTGGTTTTCATCCAAGACAATTAAAAACCAAAATCTCATCATTTCAGCTGACTTATTCCTCTGAATATTTCAAATATTCCAAAGTTCCCTAAAGTGGTTTTAACATTGTCTCGAAACTTTCTTGTTAGTGTGGAGTGACCAGTGTTTTTCCCACATGAAATTTCCCTTTAGCTCAGGTAAAGAATTTCTATGTTCATGCCAATGTTCCCTCTTCATGGACAGAGCATTAAGACAAAACCAAAAAGAAACCAGCTTTTTGAAAAAAGATCCCTTGCAAAATTATTGCTAAAGAATAGTTAACAGAGTGCAGAAAAGTCATGTGAGCATACTCCAGCCAGAGTTATGCATATTTTTCAGATTTATAATGCCTTCTCTGATGAACCTTAAAAATCTTGGTTCTCCATTAGTATCCAGCCTTTGAGTCAGCAATCAAGGGGGAATAATTCAGAACTGACATCACAGGCAACTTCACAGTTTAATGTCAACGAATGACAGGGAAAGGAGAGGCTTGCATCAGGTTTTCATCAAACTGTGTTTAGAACTTATCATGGGTTTCTAAACATAGGTCTGACCAGTCTCACATTTGGCACCAAGTGCAGCCTTTCACAGTCTGCTCTGGAAAGGATTTTTGTGACTTGATTTCTTCCTTGTCAGATGCTGTAACCATTTTTAGGTAACTAATGAATATTTTTATCTGACCTTCTAATCTCCAAGTGTGTTAAATGCCAAAAAATAGTAAGATAGAGGAGAGCACGTTGCAAAATAGATGATTTCACTGAAAATCAGAATCCCTTGCCAAATTTCACTGTAGATAAAGTTCTGCAATATGCCAAGAAGATCAGGTAGACAGGCACCAGTAGGATTAATTTCACCACTATTGCCTTTTCTCCATCAAATGGACCACTGAGGACACTAAACAGCCATGCGTAAGCACACACTTTGCATGTGTTAACTGAAGTGTTTGTCAACAAATCACATTCCTATCTCCATTTGCTGGTGTTTGGTCAGCCATCTTGAGCTATCCTCCCAAGAATTAGTTCATTGGATCAAAACTCCCTTGAGTATATCTTGGATCCAGAACCATTTTGAATAGGTTTTGGATCTATTTTCATCTAGGATCTTACCTGTAGATTCTGACTAATAAGAGGCGTTCATACCCAGTACCTGCCCTCTGGTATACAGACGTGAATGTCACTGGTGCCAGCTGAAGTTTCACCCATGTTTCAAAGAATGAAGTGTAAGCTCTGTCCATTGAAATCCCTTGGCAATTTTAAGTAATAACATTAAACTGGTAGACAGCTCAGTTCCAGAATAAAGGTTTGAAGCGTGTATGAACTGCTTTTTATTCCACAGTACAAAGAACGTATTTTTTTTCCAGAGCAGTAAGCATAATCCTATCTTCTGTTTAAAGCATGCAGTTTATTATCCCACTTTTTCACTTACATTTTTCTATAAGGTTTCTTAATCCATTCCACTGAAAAGGGGATTTAGCAAGTGTAACACATATCAGATTTCCTGATAGACAGATGGATTTTCTGGTTTTTTCTTTTATCAGTGAATGCAAAGCTATTTCTTTTTGGAACCTTTCATAAGTGGGAGCTGAATGAAGAGATTTTTTTTTTTTTTCAACTACTGTACAAGAACCCTGTGTCTACAAGTGTATTGGAGAAAGATCAGAGAAATATTCATGTAGTGTCATGCATATGTACATAATTTCTAATTGATTAATCACACCTTATGCAAACCTGTCAAACATCGTGTTAAAATGTATCTCAGAGTTTCAAAAATGATGAATTATTATTAATCCTTCTGAGATTCCCAAAGCAGGTAAAAAGATGACTGAATTAATCTTCATGATGATTGTATAAAACAGGCTGTATCTCACTTTGAAAGACAAGAATCATTGTTTTTTTCAAGGACTTCTCAGTTAGAATCTTCATTTATAAACTTCCTAGTATGGAGTTTTAAGAGGTATTGAGAAGCTAGAGATTGCAATATGTTAGATAGAGATGTACATGTTGTCCCCTGGCAAGGAAAGAAACAGCCTTTGTGATTACCTGAACAGGCACTCAAAAAACCTGACAGAATTAAAGTAATGACCTGGGTGGGTTTTCCAACATGAGGCAAGGACCCTGACACAGTCCAGCTGAGAGGTCTGGCCATCCACTCCACAACTTGACCATGAAAACATAATTTAGACTATCCTACACTATATACTAGGGCTCAGAAACCTCCGTGTTGGTCACACCTTCCTTGCAATAGTTCCTCCAAACATTACATAGGCTTTTATTGCAAACTACTATTATTTACCATATACCTGAATTCTCCTCCTTCTTTAAACATGGTCTTCTTGATTCTTAAAATAGTTGCACTGTAACTTCATTACCTGGTCGCTCACAGAAAACTTTTCAGATCCATACCCTAAGAAATATAGGACTGAAACTTGCTTCTCTTTGGTCTCAAGGTACTGCCTCTGCACATGTGGAAGAAGGGAATAGAAATAGCAGTCTCCAGAGGAGTCTTGCCAGTCTACTTCTGCTTCCTTTGGCAGTTTCAGCTATCAGGTTACTAAGGTAGAGGGAAGATGAAAGAAGGTGGAAGAATGTATTTCAACTCTCCTTAATAATTTCCTGTGATTCAGGGAAGTTGTGTCAGCTACAAATCTAGAGCTCATAAATCCTCAGGCACACTTGCAAATGACTTCTGTAATTCTGACCACTTCAGAATCATCAACAAACAGCAGCATGTCTGACAGCTTTGGCAGGAGAAACCAATCCTTCAGTCTTTTCACAAAATAATTTCAGTCAGTGAGACTAGACCTAAGTTCTGTACAGAACCACAGCAAATCTCCCATTTGTCCACAGTTGGGAAGCATCTGCATAGGAGTTCTCTAACACCAGGACAGTCTGCTGTCCCTGGGCTGCAACTCATATTCACAAATATTCACAAGGCTGAAAGGCCCAGGAGGCATAATGCATATCTAAAAAAGCTCAAAATGGGGGAACTCTGGGGGAAATTAATTGGCAAGAAGCGAGAGTGGTTCTCCAGGTGTTCTCCACAGCTCACTGAGCAAACGTCTGTGTCCCAGCACAGTTAGGGAGCTGTGTTTCGGATGCCTCAGGCTTCCTTCCTCCCCACAGCCCTGCTTCCAGAAACACACGGCACTTCCCATGAGGAACCGCTCAGGAACAGCTCGAATGCAGCACAAGTTTCAAAAGCTGTAATTTAGCTGCATCTGCTCTTGTAGCCCGTGCACAAAAAGGGGGTTCTGGTGATACAAATGGAACCACTGAGTGGTTTTTTTGTTTCTCCATCAGGAGGTGTCACACCCCGTTCCCCAGATGACCCAAGCAGGAGGTCCTCTCCACAAGCAGCTCAAGTTTCTCAACATCTTCTAGGAGAAGGGCTGCTGCACCTCAGGGTGTGGGCAGCTCCCCTGTGCAGTACTCAGCAGAGGAATATTTCCACCTTCAGCTCTAGTCAGCACAGCAGCTGAGCTGGAAGAGAGCCACACACCCACAGATGTGCAGGGGAAAAATTCAAAAAGCAAATGAAAAGCCAAAAGCAACTTCCAATTCTGATAATATTGTGCTTGTGGAGTGTCTGATTAATGATATTAGAAGTTTCTGAGCAGACAGAGTTCAGGACAAGCTTAATTTAAATGTAGTTCACGGTTCAACATAATTAGTAGTAAATAATGAAAAGACTGCTGGTCTGAAATTCAGGGACTTGGACAGCTTCTGCATCACATCGCTGAATCACCTGTTTGTAATTTGAAGTCTAACAGCCTGATGACATTTTGATGTCTCTGTAGTTATTTGGGGACTTTTTATAGCTCTCAGGAATTCTGCCTAACCTTTTTCTTTAGCTTTCTTTTAGCTCTGATAGCTTTCTCTAGCACAAAGATCTTCTGCTAGAGTATTCTTGAGCCTCTCCTTCAGCAAAAGCTTTAACACTTGCTTTGAAACAAGCTGATACTGGAAGGCTTTGCCTTACAACTTGCACATGATCTTTATTTGAGCATCAAAACTAATTTTCAGGTGAATTTTCAGATTATGTCAGATGATACATATTGTCCAATTTTAGTTTACACTAAAAATCTCTAAGCATTTTTTTCTGGAAGAGATTTTTTTACTTGAGAAGAAGAGTTTGGGGTTGTTGAGCCTATTTCTTTATTTCTTTTTTTTTAAATTTTTACTCTTAGATTATTTGGAAAGCTGCTAACTGGAATTTTTTCCATAGCTTTTGGGGAAGGAAACAGGAAGAAAAACCCACCCTGGATTGGAGCCTATATGATTCAGCTCTAGGTTTTAGCATGCAGCATTTGCATTATCAAATTACAAACCCCATAAAGCACAGTTTGAGACTGCCATGGCAGACTAGAATTTAACAGAATGGGGCAAAGGGAATGGCTATATAAAAATCACTGAAGTAAAGCTCTGTGGGAAACTGGACTGCACAAAGACTGCTTACACACTTTGTTTTAGCTCTAGGGTTACTAACCTAGCTTTGGCTTCCAAATAATTAAAATATATTGTAGTTATCCTTATTTACTATACCCTAATTTTAAAAATGTCCAGCTTCAAAGATTCTGATATAATGAGGGTTGAGTGTGATGGACATGGTCTACTTTGCTTCCAGGTACCCTGGAGGAATTAATATGTGTTTACACTCATTTTCACCCAGTTTGGTTCTTATTCCACTTCCTCTGTGGTTGACTTGCTCTGTGCATGTGACGACAGTCAATGATAAAGACAGACTACACACAATTCAGCTGGAGACTTAGAGAGTAAAAAACAGAGATTAGGAATGCACACCATAAAACCGGTTTCTGGGAAGGGTGTTCATGTAACCCCATCCCTGTCTTTTTCTCCTCTCCTTATTTCCATGGGGAGCAATTACATTTAAGAATAATCCCCTGTCTTAGCATATTTGATTAAGGAAAATTAAATTAGCTGCTTCCCTGGCTACAGTTTCTAACATTATTGTGAAATTCTTAATGAAGGCTCCTAGAATCTCTTCACACATCTTGTTAACCAAAAGTCCATGGTTTATAACTGCTAACCACAAGAGCCAAGAAATGCCAATTAGAAAAAATGCCTTATCCAGAGAATATACACAGCTGAAATATTAGACACAGATAATTACTACAGTGGCTTATGTTAAGTCGGAGGCTTCCTATTGTTACAGACATACAAACAGGATAGTATTTCTTCTCATGGCTTTTTGCCTTGGCTCAACCCTAGTTTATGAGGGAATGGGATGGGTGGACAGAGGTTTACAAAAGGTCCAAGCAATTAAGCCAGTGGTCTGGAGAGAAGAGACTAATGTGGTGAAATAGCCTTTCAAGAGTCCTGATCCCTACGATGCAAAAAGAGACCTCAGGCAAAAAAAAAATCCCCTAAGATTTTGCTAAAATGTAGTTTCTGCAAATTTAACATCAGAAAGGCAAGAACATTGAAGAACAAATACAGAAATCCTGTGGGCTAGAAAAAAATTTGCAGTTTTTGTAGGACTGCTAGGCTATATACCAGCATTAAGCCAGACCATGTCATAAGTAGAACAAGAAATGGGGACAGGCTCAAAGCCCACCAAAGTCATGGTCAATATTTTGCTGATTTCAAGGTAATAGGGCTAATTTAATAGTGCCCTCCTTAATGAAATTTTGATTTTGCTAGCACACCAGCCTTTTACCACCAACTTATCCACCTATATTTGTTTTTTTAGAAACATAAAACATAAATATGTATAAATAAATATATTGTCAAATATTGCATGTTGATAAATACTAAATATAAATATATACTATATATTAAAATATATATGTATATATATTTTTATATATTATATTTTTTTATATAGGCATATACATATATATATAAATATATATACTAAATATGAATATTAAATAGAAATACTTCAGTCTGTTTGGTCTGAAGGCATCATAACATGTCTAAGAAGAATAGCTTGTTGTTTTTTTCCCCAAGATAGCAGAAATTTGCTACACTGAAATATGCTACAGAAATATGCGGCAACTTTGTTACCTGTACAAGACTAGAAAACCAGGACCAATGATGTAATATTGCCCACTGGGAGGTCAAGCAAAGTAACCTGGCTCCTAGGTCAGAGTAAAGTAGTGCCTGTAGTCTGGTGTTGGAGTATTTTAGGAGTGCTCAAGGGTTTCCGTATGCCATAGATGTAGCCTGTTGCTTAAGGAGCTTAAGAATTACCTTAAATATTTTAGTATTCAAAATTAACAGGGAATAAAAGCATAAACAAGGATTTTCTTTTTATTCAAATTGTTTATGCGTGCATGCTGATCTCATTTGGTTCACCAGTAATTAGATATAAGAAAAGTCAAGGTAAGCTAAACAAAAATAAAATAGTATCTGTACTATTCTTCTTGGACTTGCAATCTGTATTCACAGACTAAGTTGAAAATCACTTAAATAAACACATCTGCTAAGCTTACATTTTCCAGTGATAGCAGTTTTTATGTTGTGAAATGTGTTTGATGTGTTCATGTTACAAAGACCAGTTTCCAATTTTTTTTAATGTGTAAACTGACCTTGTTCCTGTTGGTTCTGTGCTGGCCAAGACATATTTCATTTAATATTGGCTAAAGCTAGAGGCAAAATGGTAAAATACTCTAGCGGTTTTATATGTACATTGGAAAGAAAATATTGTGAGTGTTGTATGAAGAAAGGGACCAAAAATTTAGTCCCATTATATATCTTCTCCAGAAGTCACATACATTGCTATAGGTCACTTTGGTCAATAGTTAGGTAGGAAAGACCCTGCTGTTTCAGATAAATCCAGTTGGCCTTTTAGAGCTCCACGGGAAGGTTATCAGTTACATGAGGTGATAATAAAGACTCGGGGCCAGAGTCAGCACTGGCACAGAATGCAAATCTATCTGTAAGCACATCTGCAATCATTTGTACCTTTATGATTCCTCCACGTAGAGGAGTCAAAATATCCAAACATATTCCCTTTGAAATTGACTCCAGACAGTCTTACTTACCTTCAAGGTACAGTATCAGGTTCCTCCCGATGATAACAGAAACATGACTGGTAGGGCGACAAGTGATATTTAGCTGGACAAGGGGTGACTAGAGAAAGGAGAAGGTACTTGAGCTTCAACCCCTCTCTTGCAGGGGCTTTTTTTTGTTGTTTTTCTTGGTGTTGCCGTTGGTAGCCACCCAGCCATGAATGGGCCATCATCTACACCATTTTACTCTTCCCTCCTAGATTTGGTGTCCAGTAGCTGGGATCGAATTTCAGAATTGAAACCTCAGCAAAAGAGCTGAGAAGGCTGACACAGATTTTTTTATACCTCTGCCAAGCACAGAGGCTGGCCTGGCAAAGGCCAAACATCCCTTCACAGGTAAAAGGTGAAGAAAATAGTCTTTCTTTTTTATTTTTCTTGAGAATACACCTCCTGTATTGTCTAAATGAAGAGACTTAAATTATTAGATATCCTCTGTCCAATCATCATCCCAGTAACTTCCTTCTAATCAGAAACTGCATCAAATGCGCAACTGGCATCTTCGCTGAAGAACTGCATCTTATATATTATTTGTTTATAGTCATGACAGCTTATTTTTCCCCTTAACCTCTCTAAATTGGACAAGGTTGAAAAGCTTATACTTGCCAGGCTGCCATAAAACATCAATATTTAATTAAGTCAAAAAGAGGGCATATGATTAGTGATGTGCTGTCATAAAGGACCTAGAATGATCTCATAAACTCACCATTCCAGCCATATTAAGATCAGTAATAAAATACACTCATTAGATCATAAAGGATAGACAATAGCCTGAGATTAAAGTGCTTTAATCCTCTTGCAGTACAGCAAGAGCAGCACTTAAGTTTAAGGTCATCTGCTCTTATGAGACTTGATGTAATATTTATATAAGTAAATACAGCAGAGAGTACTGTTAATACTGATTGTGCAGAGTATTCAGTGGGATTTTCCATGACAAATGCTGAAATGAAGATATATTCACTTATTCTTGGAACACATGGGACACATGGACTTGTCCAAATTCAGCAATATTCAGCAGGCAAATCACAGAAGTGCCTCTGGAGTCATGTTAGACAGTGATGCCAACAACTTAGGGGTTAAACTCTAGCAAGGTGTATCAGGATGTCAGATCAGTACAAACTTTAATTGACAGCTGTTCTTCATCTCTGTCCCACACCTCCCACAAATAATGCCCTGATAAATATTGGAGAGACACCTCGGTTCTGACACTGGCAGCACTAACAGTCATGTATAATTTCTCTTTAAAAAGCTCAAAAGTCAGGATGCAGGACGGATCCTGAGGGGTGTCACCTGGTTTCATCTGTCTTCCAGGTCCCCCAGATGAAGTGCTGAGGACTGGAGCAACAGAGATGCTGGCGAGAAAGGGCACAGGAAAAGCAGGGAAATTAAGAGCTGCAAGTCTTCATCAGAGAGCGAGTAGGAATGGTGTTTGTAGGTCAAAGACAGCTCAAATGACAAATGTGCAAGGGCTGGGACCAAAACAACAAGAACACAGGAAATAGTAAAGGCAGCAAATATACCAGACGAGGCAAAAGCTGGCCACAGAAAAAGGAACAGGGTGTGAGTCACAAACTGGTTCTCTGAGACCAAAAACTAGATAGGAGGAAGGAGGTAGACAAATTGTGAGAAAACAATTCCAAAAACAAAGAAGGAAGAAATAAAAGGAAATACATTGTAGATGTGTAATTTGAAAAACATTCAGATTCTTAAGAAAACAGTTAATTGACTGTTACAAGTAAAAGTTCTCCACTGCAAACATCAGAAGTCGAGATGCTTTGTAGGAGTGGAAAAAAACTGGCATGATTGTGCCAGTTTGATAAATTATGTGACTTGCACATTCTAGACATGAGGGAAATGGGCAAAAAAATTTTCCCTCATGTCAAAATATTCCATTTCAATAGTTTTATGAGATAAATACTTTTTTAAGTGTTCGAAATATCTTTTTAAAATGTCCCTCTGTTTTTCTTATTTGACCAGGAGCTATTTTTAACCTAGTTTCCTTGAGAAAATTGAGGACTTCTATTTTGGATAATCCTTCACAGGACGGATTTTACCAACTGTAAAAATAGCTCACAATTTGTCCTGCCTATGCAGCCAGGGAGTAGCAGAAACCTGCATGAAACTACTTTTCTTTCTTCTTTTAACTGCCAGTGAACTAAATAGAGTAAAAAATTTATCATTCACTCAGCTCTAATTCAGAAAATTTCTGACTGATGCTTTCTCAACAACCTTTTTGGGTTCCTGGTGATGTTCTGATTGCGTTTGCTCAGCTCTGGTGAAGGCCCACAGACTATAAACTCTTTTTGACAAGGGCTTTCATTTATTTTCTGCTGCCTGGAGTTGCCTTAGGGCTGTACCACGTGGTATGGGAGGCCTGAAAGATTGCTAAAGCTCCCTTTCCCAGAATTGTCTGTTTTGTTACATAATTTAACATAAACATCGATTCCATAACTTCTGAATGTTTGGGAGAATATTTTTCTTTGTTCAGAGTACTAAAAAGCTCTTTTTTGAGTTCTTGAAAACATTTCAGTAGCTTAAACTGAGATATTATGAATGTTCCACTTCAAAATTCATCTTTATGATGTTTTTTACTGATGATTAAAATAATAAGCAATTACTTCAAAAATAATAAGCAATTACTTCATACTGTTGATGGCTGCTTCCAGCTTCTTGCTCCAGGAATATAACCATGCTCTACTGAACTGGGAGCCTCAGGTTCAAAGCCAGAAGCAAGAACTGTGAGAACTGTTTTAATAGCTCACCTCACAGTACATTAGAGCAAGGGTTTTACCAAGACTGGATTCCTGCACTGCAGTCTTGAATCACATTAAGAGAAAAAACAATAATTCACCGAAAAAAGGATGAAAGTTTTTTATCCCCCTGTCTATTGGGGGATATACTATCTGGATTGGGACATTTTTCTTAGGGACCTCTGCACTCTGCTCTAAAGCATAAAATTGATAAAATATCTAGGACTCTGCTTAGCAGCAAGTGGCAATTACAAATGTGAGAAGAAAAGCATAAACCAGAGACGACTGTATTAAGATTCTATAAAATAAAAATTGTCATCACTTATTTAATGAGATTATTTAATTATGATTAATAGAGCTACAGAGACTTTAATTACAAGAGAAAAATCTAACTTTCATGTTTTCTGTGAAAAATTTCTCTTCCAAAAATGCTGAATTTGAAAATTACCATTCTGAAAACTATATGTTGAAAATAGGTGCTTTTTAAAAGAAAAATGGGAGTGGTTATGCAGATACAATAGGCTATCATTTAGTGTTCATAAACTAGTGAATACCTTTCTAGGAAAGCTGTTGCTGCTGAAAGGCATGGCAGCAATATAGGGGGTCTTCCAACTTTTTTAGTTATTATCAAAAAATTGTAAAGAAAGTACTGCAAAGCAAAAGATGCTAAATATTAGGCAGAAATAGTAATTAAATGAAGTTTTATAGGTAAAAGCTCACAGCCATTGTAACTCATATTGTAGAAAAAAGTACTATGTCTCAGGAAAACTCAAAAAGAAAGCAGATACTCAGGACACAGCAGTGACATATTTTTTCAGGCTAGTCAGGCTTCCAAATACGCTTGCATGTATTCATGCATTTACATATATATTTTTGTACAAAGATAATTTTTCAAGAAGGAAATACTGCAATATTGTCCACTGAATGTTTTTTGTCATATTTAACAATCTGTATCTGTGATTGCACACAGTATTTCTGACTCAGATCTTGGAGCAAGATTTGTTCCCGCTCATGGAATCACTGTTAAATTTTCTGTTCCATATTCAGACCAATGGAATCCTATCCATGGCTCATATTTTTACATGTTCTAATTCCCGTACCCAGCAATATGCCTACGTTTACTCTTCTCAGTACCTTTCCAAAAATTTCTTTCACTTTTGTCTCTAAGCTTCTCTCATGTCATGTTTTCTTTTAGATTTTCTGTAGGTCCTTTCCTCTGAAAGACTAACAGTCTTCACTTAATTCCTTCTTAACACACATATTTCCTGGGAATGTCAACACTAATCTGTTGGAGACAGAGATCATTTAATATAATAAATCTGCACAACCTGAGAGATTAGACTCCTGCCTCATCATTCCCCACATTTTATTTATGTGCCTCACTAGCAATGTTTATCTCACTGAACATGTGTAATCTAATGGAGGGACCCTTGAGGTTCAAAGGGCCCACAGTCAGTACAAATACTTTAAAAAATACAATTATGGTCCACATTTTAAAAAACAGTTTGTGATTTTGCGAGTCCAAGTGGATGACAGTTTCCAGAATAGGTGGTCCAGCCAACTCCACACCATCATGGATGCTTACAATGAGGCAATAAAAAGTTGTTAGGCATTGAAATTTAGGTCAGTATAATCATATGAACTGCCATTCAGCACACTGGAAATAAAAAAGGAAAAAATACCTCTCTTGGCAAATACAAATAATTTCTCCATGGTATACTGAAAGGCATATTTTAGCTGTAATTGCTGAAGAGTAAAAATACCAAATAAGAAAAAAATTAATAAATAAAAATAATATAATCTCATGGCATGTGTAATTACTGCAATTTTTTTATCTTATACTTGGACTCACATATTCAAATTAAAACATTTTTGAGGTTTGTTTTTCCTTTTTTTTTTTTTTTGACTAACATTTTGAGTCCAAGATTTAACCTTGTATTTTATGCTGGGGAATCATAGGGTTACTGTTAATTAAAGAGGCAAAAGGAAAAGTTTGCTATTTTATATGCCTGTATGTTAGGGATATGCACATAAGTATAACATTTTTTCTGCCACAGGCCAATTAGAAACTATTTTTTTTCTTTATTATTTTCTGAATAATTTCTCTCCAGTTTATAGAGAGGTAAATGTGACCTGCCCATGTAAGACATTTCATTGCGTACCCTAAATGCATCCATTTCCTAAAAAAAATTTTTTTTCAGCTTCACAATAATTTTCTTGTTAAAATCATAGCCAGACATAAAAAGATACTGGGAAGCACTATCAAGTATAACTACTGAAAAGTCAGTGGAATAGAATAGCCTCAATAAATGCAGAGCAGTCCCATAATCAAGGGCTCTGTAACTCACTCCCGAGTGCTTTGCTGCTGCTAATTCTGCTGAAACTGTTGTGCCACGCATCCTTTTACTGTCCGTGGAGAAAGCTCATCCAGCAGATCTGGATGATTTACATGCTCAGACATGGCACTCCAAAATAATAAGCTATAAAAGTAATTCATTTAGCACTGTGACAATTCTGTCTGTGATTTTTTTTTTTAAAAAAATTAATAATGGTGGTGGTTATTTATAGATTATCTCTAATCCACAGAAGATCAAGGCACTCACCACTTTTTACAAATTGATTTGTAAATTGCATGTCAGAAGGATAATATCACTTAGCAGTGAAACCTCTGGAACAGCATTTCATAGAAGAGAAGTGCAGAACAGAGTATAAGGAAGAAATAACACCCATTTAACAGCGGTGTCAGTACTTGCTGTGCCAACAGGCACTTGCCAGGACTCCAGAGCTACCCCTCTAACCTTGTACAGTACTAGAGCATCATAAAAAATAATGCCTGATATTTCACCCAAAAGATGAGGATAAGACTAAAAGTGCAGGTTATTGATCACCATAGAAGACATTTTAAAACTCCTTTTCTTTCTTACCTAGACAAGTGTCCATTATATCAGAACATTTTCTTTCTCTGTGTACACACTCTCACATTGCTCCACACCACTCTACCTCAAGGTGGAAGTAGATTTGTTTACCAAACTGGAAGTAATTCAGGAAGTACTAATACCTCTTGAATAATATTTTAGTATCATTAAAATGGATATCATTTATCTCTTGACTTCTGAATCAATAAAATTATATAAATAAAAGTCACATTTATCAGGAGATACACAAAAAGCCTAAATTACTTATTAACTTGAAAATAGAATATGTAATAGCTATTAATTTAATTCATAAAGTTAAAGAACCAAGAAAAAATTTCCCGTCTTTCTTGTTTGTAAAAATACTCTCTTATATTCTAATTTTTAAAATATAGAAACAAAATGCCAAGTTTTTCATGGAAAATTACTACACAGCTAGATTCTGGCTCTGTGCATTTCACTTTTTCATGTAAGAAATTCAACACCTGAAGAAATCTGTAAGGTACTCAAACCTTAGAATAAACACTTTCTAGCAGTCAAATATTATATTTCTCCCATAGCATGAAGAGAAGTACGGGGACTAAGCTGAAAACGTCTGCATTGCTCCTTGTATATGGAAAGTATAACAGCCTATGTGCAGTGCCAATAACAATATACTGCTTCTTATTTGCCAAGCAATGCTGGCTATCATCAGAAACACACCTTTAATGGAGTAGCTGAAAGGCACAGATCCACAACTGTATTCAAGTAAGAATGGGATAAGGACGTGATTGTGCCTAAATCTGTTCCTCATCATTTTATGTCCCAGATGAGGGGAAAGTCAGAAACACTGTACCTCATTCCCAGCTCTTTTTGACTGGGGACATGCACTGATTTAACTCCAGGGCCAGATCTGTGAAAGTCAGTGCTAATGAAAGGTGATCTCTTTCCTTCTTGCCTATGCAGCTGTTTGATTAGAAGGCTTCGTAAGGAAATAGATCACAAAGGTCAAGTGTGCTCACCTCTACATGTGCCATTAACAATATGCTTCAAGCCAGGCTCTAGGGATTTCTTATTGGTGGCAAAGAGGCCTATGTAAAGTAGATAAACCAACCAAGCTCTTTTTCATCTACTGTCTAGTACCAGCATCATAAACAAATATTCAGCAACTCAAGTTCTCCACTGATAAAGCTCTTCTCACCAAAAGTGTTCATTCACCCAGCATCCAGGTAGTGCAGTCTGATAATTTTGCCTTTAAATTCTCCCCAGAAGGAGCAAAACCTTAGTTACCTCCATGAGTTTCAGAGCTCATTCTTCTGTAACACCAGGAAGGAGGTAATACAGCAAAGCTGGGACCAGCCTGACTTTCCTGAAAGTCAGATCCCCACTAGCACCTGTGTTTTTTCCACCAGGCAGGGCTGACACTATCCTGCTGAGATCTGTACCTACAATACCCAAAACAACTCATTTAAAAACGGCATGATGTGCACTGGCAGAAAATAAATTACCTGGTGAGGGTGGAGGCCAGCAAGCAATGTTTTATCAACTCAACAGTAACCCCACTGACTGCACATGGACATTGTTCAGTACTCACTACTCATATTAGCCAACCCCACTCATATGCATGAACAATGCATCTTTTATATGCACCTTTCTTCTTTCCAGGCTTGATTTTGATTTTCACAGAATCACAGAATATTCTGGGCTGGATAGGACTGAAAAGGAGCATCGGGTCCAGCTCTTAATTGAATAGCCAATACAGGGATCAAATCCATGACCTTGACATTATTGGCACCATGCTCTAACCAACTGAGCTAATCTCTTTTATCTCAGCCTTAATTATCCTTCCTTTTCCTCTTTTAGCTGGGCTAAGATTTCCTTTCCATCCTGTTTTTCCCCAATCTTGCCTTAGGAAACACCTCAATGTATTCCCTCCTAATAACTAGTTACAACATTAAGCTGAACTTCCAAAACTAGAAACCTTAAGTCTAGGACTGGATATTTTCACAAGCATCCAAACAATAGATCTTCATCAGTAACTTCTGTATTTTAATCTCCTGGGTCTGCAAAACTGTGTTGGAAATGTTGCAACAGTTGTCTTTCAAATTTAATTTCTGGTACTTCCTTTTTTTTTTTTTTTTTTTTTTTTTTTTTTTTTGTGTGTGATTGGGGGGAAA
>VZRO01007940.1:102379-181861 GCA_013397915.1 Daphoenositta chrysoptera | reverse complement strand
TGTGTGTGTGTGTTAAGATGGGGAGAACACTTCAGCATAATACATATTTCAGTGTGTCAGTACTTTACTTCTGCTTCTGATCAACACCAGAAAATATGTAAGGGCAGACAAGGACAGCATAGGTAAGGAAAAGAAGAGTTAAATTTTCACGAGCTTCAGAGAAGAGCTAGTTCATATTCTTAAAACTACTGTTAAAATTGAAATTTTTTTCCCACCAAATCTTCCTTATATATTTGTTTCCAATGTAATTTCTTTGTGTAGGCTGTTTGACTGTCCACTACTACCAAAGGATTCTTTTGACAAACAATCAGCACTTGAAAGTAGCATTCAGAGTTAGAGGGTGGACGACAAGAAGCCAAAACCAAGACCAAATCTGAGGTGAAACAACTAAGCCATGCCAGTAGGTCTCAGAAAGACATAGCCAATGCCCCTTGGAGCAGCATCCAATTGAGCCACTGGACAAATCTGTTACACAGAAACACCTGAGTATATGTGCCTCATTGTTTTTTCCTCTATGAACTGTGGAAGATCTTTTTCCTTCTCTATCCCAAGAGAAAAAAATCGTAGGCAAATGTTCAGCAGCTGTATCTTCACTAAGCAGTGTAATGTGGGCTCTGTCCTGCACAGCCTGAAATGAACTGGCATGTCTCACCTATAAGCATCACCTAATGAAATATTGATGGAAAGGCAGTAGAGGAAACTCAGGCAGTACAACTGAGAGTGGTAACCATTTAGCCCACTTGTAGTAAGTGTTATTTCCATTACTTATGGGACTGTAAATCTTACCTTCTCAATTAGTGATTACACTGGAAAACCACGAGCAAACCCAGACATAAATGACTTGCAATTAAAAGGACCTTCTGCCTTTCTGTTTCAGAAAATGTTTTGGATCAGTAAAGATAATTAGAAAAAACTTTCTGACAGAAATTTGGGAAAAAATCCTTCTTGGAAATGTGGTAATCCCTGTGATAAACAGAGGTATGTTTAGAAAAGGTGTCTCAGGGATTTCTATTTATGTGCATTTGGGACATTTGTGTCTTAACAAGAAAAGCAGACATCACAAAATTGCCAGTTTGTTTATTTAGAGCTAAGTGGAAAGAACCCATTAAAATGAAGGTGAACAGCATCCAGTGATGACAGAAGCAATTTGCCAAGTGTGATAAATATGCCAATGTTAGTAGACACAATGGCAGCACTCCGCAAAGCCTGACGACAAACAGCTTCTTCTTCAGAGCTGGTACAGCATTTAAGGCTCCCAGACTAACAGGAAAATGGGAGGAAAGGAAATGAAAGCAACTTTCACATTGAGTTTCAGTTAATTAGAAGCAGAAAATTGGGAGAGGAAACAGTCTTACCTTTTGAAATGTCACTTGCCCCTCTTTAGATTATATTATGCCCAAAGGCTGAATAAATATTCTTTTGGCATTTGTAGCCAAATAATGACTCTGCTCCACAAATTTTCTCAGTGCCATAATATGGGCCTCAGAAGAAGTTGAATATATGTGTTTGGGTTTTTTTTCCAGCATCAGCAATGAAAGTAAAACAAGAACATTAAGTATTTGTGGTCCATTCATTCTGGAAAGAAAAAGAAAAAAAAAAAAGAAAAAAGCAGATCACACTTCTATTCTGCGATTGCTAGAAGGAGCTGACTGTAAAAAGGAACATAAAAATCTGGCAATTTATAAGAAGTGACCACTTCCCCTTTAGGGACTGTCATCATATTCTAAATTACTGAGACTACATCAGACTAGAAATAAGCCCTCTACAGTACTTCCTCTTTGTTAGAATCACCAACAACAAAAGAGTGATTTTCAGTATCCATTCTAGCAGTTATTCATACCTCAGTATTCATAAATGCTTCATAAGCCAGAAATTCCAGGAATTGTCTCAGAATCTATTTGCATTACCCTTTGTATGATACACCATTGTTTCCCATTTCTCTCTCTTAAAAATAACACTGTGCACAGTCCAACAATTTTCTCCGTTCTGTGAATGCAAATTAAGAATTTATTAGAATAACAGATTGTGTGTGGTGATTGCTGATTACTGGCTCTTAGGGGATAGTTTGCCTGAAGTGTTAAGATCTTGCCTGTAAAATCTTGGAGGCCCTGATCTAGGAAAACATTCCTGTGTTGAAAAAATTCCTATCATTTTGATGTGTTTCAGTTAGGCATTTGCTGTTGGGGTTTTTTTCGATTTTAAGTTTTCCCATCTGCCTAAAAGATTTGCTGTTGATCATCCTCCAGAGCACCTTGGTTTTAAGAGAACCAGTCACTTGAGTCTGCCCTTGCACCCAGCCCTGAGCACACAAACAGCTGTGGCAAGGGATCCCTCTGGGCTTAGCGAGTGCACTGCCCATGAAGCCGATGTAGATCCTCAAAAAATGTCAGGAAAGCCAGCACTTTCTAATAAACACTTCTAGCTAGAGAAAGACTGCTGTGACTCTCTCCTTTTATCTTAAAGCCCAGTTCCAGCAGTGGGGACAGAAAGCATCATTCTTCTAAAGTAAGGCTTTTCTGGGATGTATAAATGTGTAGGTTAAAATTCCTCAACTAAAAAAAATTACTGAATCCCAGGATTTCCATTTCATCAGGTATTCTAACCATTACTGTACTGCAGTCAAATTGCCTGTACTCACCCCACCCTCAAACATTCTGGAAGAAAAAAGCAAGGCCAGCTAAATCCCTCAAAAGTGACAACATAGGGGCCTTAGGTTTGACAGAGAAGCTCCAGCTATGGATCACAACTGGGAAAGTCCTTCTCCCTCTATCCCAGAGTGAGAGGGAGGCAGGCGAGAGGAAAGGGTTCACAGCTCTTTCTCAGCTGCATGGGTTCTCACTGGCCTCTGCAGACCATGCCCATGGGGTGCTGGCTGAGCAGGTCTTGTTAATCACAGTGTTAACAAGGGAACATCCCTGCTCTCCACACAGGGAGTGTTGACAGCTGCTACCTCTCATCATCACACGGGGACAAAGATGGCTTTTGGTATTATTTTTTCTTGGGTAACTTTCTTCAGCCTGTAAACTCTCTCTTGGCAGGGTTACTACCACAGCCTGGCTCTGCTCCTGGTTGTCCTCAATCACTTTCATAACAAGCATGGGGTTTTTTTATTTTTTTAATAATGTGAAAGGAACTGCAAGGTCATTAAAAGGTATAGCTTCCTGGCACAAATTTAATTATCAATTCCATCATCTGAGACCACATCTCCTGTGACTCCAGTGCCACAACAGAAATGCTCCTGCACTCACATCTGAGGTCATGCAGAATTTGAAAGACCTTATCTCTCATTTTACTTGCTCTAGTTTCGCAAAATTCAGACCATCCAATCACTGCCTCAAATGATTTGTTTTGATATAACCTTTTTCTGTTATAACCTCTTAAGTCTGCTGTCCATCTTGCTTTTACACCATACATCTTCTTGACATTTGTTTTTTTATTGTTCTATCTGAATAAGTTCCATACAGTCTTACTTGATTTTCAAATTAAAATTGATCTTCCAGCCCTGAAAACTATTAAATTTGAATTTAAAATGTGGATATTTAGTTACTGTGATTATCTATATAAAAGGTTTTACATGCATGTTTATAAAAACTTACAAACAAAGGTATCCTTTTTTAACAGTTCTGCAAGTTCAGTATTTTCAGATTTTTTCCTTGCATTATTTTAGTGGTAGAACAGATATTAACTCCCAGCTCAGTGTTATATCATCTCTGGGGGCCATAAAAAATAGGAGATGCAGACTTACACACACATACGCATGCATTTCATATTCCCATCCCAGAATATTTACATATGATCTTTAATCAAAATATTTTACCACTGTGAACAAGTGACAGCAACATCATGAACATATTATTTAATGAGTAAAATGTGGACACAAGCAACACAGGGATCAGGAATATAGACAGGAAAGGAGATAAAAAATTATTATTATTGGTGGATGTTTCATTGTACAAATTTCATTGTACAAAATTAAAATCTGCTACCCATACTCCATCTGAGTGATTCCTGTGAGGTTAGTTCTGCTCTTGGAAAAGTGGAAGGACCCAAGTAATTTTCTACCTCATGCTGGACTTACCTTCACTAAGCTCAGGTTTTCTTCCCACAGACATGAGCGTGAAGCCATACAGGAAAGGACAGCTGGGAAAACACAAAGTATCCTGAGAAAGGTCTGCTCCAGCTGCACTGCTGGCATCATCAGTGTGAAACCCAGGATGGGGTCTCAGTAACATTTAAAGCTGGTGCTCATCCACAAGTAGGGGGATGAAGAAAGTGGACCTTGCTCATATCCTCAGAAGTCAGAGTGTGTTGTGTAAGCAGTCACCACATCTGTGAGAGCAGCAAATTAGAAAAAAACCAGGGAGTGAGAGTTGTGCTTGTAAGTTACCTGGAACAGTAATTGGAAATAAACAGCTCTACTGCAGAGTCAGCGATCTCTTGGTAAGAGGGGAGTCACCTCTCAGGGACATATCTCAGCTTCCTGCTAAGGACACCTGGATCCAACAACAGTTTTTTCTCAGTTTCTTATTTGACATTAAAGTGGCTTCATGACACATATGTAGCCCTTTTCATCTCTTCCTGTGCTCATGCTCAAGAAGAGCAGTTCGAAGTCTGTCACAACCTGGAGGGAGCTGATTTTTGTCATTCATGTTGGAAATAAGTACATTGTTACACTGGCAGCATTTCTGCTCTACTTTGTCCAGATATAAATCTGGCCTTGGAAAAGGCTAGAGAGCTTCAAAAATATCTCAGATCTCTGTGGAGACCAAACAAAAAAAGGACAAGTGATTTTTATCTGGTTAATTTGTAGAGCACCTTTCACATTTGGCTGAATTTTCAAAACACGTTTGTGGTTTTTGCCTGAGGATTCTAGTGAGCCTGGTGTTTCTTCTGCTAGCACAAACCAATAGCAGAGACACATGAGATTACAGGGCAGGCTCCACACCTTTACAGTTTCCAATGACTCTTTCCTGACCTCTCTGTCCTATAATGGTCTCACTTAGGGAGTAAGGCAGCAGCGAGTAAGGATGGCCAGAAGAGAATGAGGTTCGCTTGAACCCAACTTGTCTGTCTGAAGGACAGGCATTGAGCCAATGTTCTTACTGTAGATTGCACTATTTTCCTCTCAAGTGCCCCTCTCTTCTGCTCTCCCCAGCTGGAACAGAGCCCTTCTCTTGCTGACTTTCCTCTGCCCACTGCCCTGAGCCCCTGTGTTCCAAGCAAGATTGAAAGAGGAAGTGCTGAAACAGCAGCGCGCTTTTCTCACAGTATTTCTGGATGAGGTGGAAGCCCCGAACACTGGAAATCTGTCCTGTTCTGCACTCTGTAAACAGCTTCTATAGCAACATAGCCAGGACCAGACAAGTTATGAATACGAGCATAAACTTCCAGACATCAAGGACTCCATGATTCATACACACTGATATTTATACATATATATATATACATATATACATACATATACATATATATATATATATACATGATTTATACACATTTTACCTCTGTCTCTGAATTTCATAAACCATGTTTGTCTTCGGAATGAAAAATATTAAAATGGAATAAATCATAATCTACAATCACGTCTTTCTGGTTTATTTAAAGGAGGAAGAAGACCTGTCAGTTTTTTCCTCCCAAAACACACTTTGACATCGCTGAACTCAGGCCTAAAAATTGTGCACCTATTTTTTTTAAATTTTGGTGCAAATAAGCATAGCTAGGTTATTGCCAAGGCACAAAGAGCACAGCACAGAGTTACGAGTTCCAATCTTTTATTTATATAATTCTCTTACCTCTGAGTTATGGTTTTTTCCCAGAAGTGCTATATTCCTGATCATAGAATCATGCAATCATAGAATATGCTGAGTTGGAATGGAAGGGACCCACAAGGATCATTGAAGTCTGACTGCTGGCCCTGTACAGGAAACCCCAAGAACCACACCATGTGTCTGAGAGCATTGTCCAAACACCTCTTGAGCTCCATCAGGCTGGTGCTGTAACCACTTCCCTGAGGAGCCTGCTCTTCACCTCTGGGTGAAGAACCTTTTCCTGATAGCCAACCTAAACCTCCCCTGACACAACTCCAGGCCATTCCCTTGGGTCCTGCCACTGGTCACCAGAGAGAAGAGATCGGTGTCTGCCCCTCCTCTTCCCCCTCACGAGGAAGTTGTAACTGTCCATGTTTTTCGATTTGGAGTCTCAGATCTTCAGTATTGCCTGCTTAACTACCATTTTATGAAAAAAATACTCATATCAGGCCACATTTTCTTTGAACCTGTTTTATGTTCACCTTGCATGAAACATATTTTTGCAATGGATGTTAATACCCATATGTTCTTTATTCAGTTGGGAAGATAGTTTCCAGCCTTAGCAGTTCCATAGAGTTGTGCCACGCTTTCTTCTCAAGCCATGGCAGCTTTATTCCTGCAGTCCAGTATTTACAATACAAACTTAATTGTCTTTATTAGCCATTATATTTTTCTTAACAAATTAACATTTCAAAGGCTTGGTAATTCTATTTACAGGGTCTGTTGTGGGAAAAACAACCTCCAACAAATAACTGAATTCCTCAAGCTCAATGCAATCATAATTGCTTGATAGAAGGTACAGATTGCCTTTGTGTTTTCCTAAATGGGATTAATGCTTGGAGGATTCAGTAGCTCCTCATTAGCAGGCAAAATGATTGAGTGCAACTGACTTCCAAATAATGGCTTTGGTCAGATTATGAGTGTGCCAGAGAAACATACACCCTAAACGACTGAAATAGTCCTTTCAGATTTCCCTTCTGTGCAGACCATGGATTTGAAGGGATAATAGACTCTCAGCTAGCATAATTGCAGAGTATTTTCCTACTATCTCTGGCTAAATAGCTATGTGGGCTAAGCAGAAAGGCAAAATTTGAATTTCATTTCCTGTCACTGCAGAAGAAAACTGTAATACGGTGGCAATTATCACAAAAGAGAGATTCTAGAGGCAGACATGCTTTTGTGGCCCGAGCAGACCTGTTCACCGCATAACAGCAACTGCCTGTAATGTATTTTAGAATTGCTATGGAAAGGGAAGGAAACAAACAAATAAAAAAAAATTGGCTCTTAAGACAACTCATGCTGCTATTTGTTTCTTAGTGCTTGAAGCATTTTATGTCTACACATTGAAGGAAAGCTGAGTTCTATGCTTTGATAAGGCATTATGCACATCCATTATATAAAAATGTGATGGAGCCAAACAAGGATTTGGCACTGTGTCCCTGATCTCTTTTTTTTTTTCACCAATGATTAATGATGCTACCAGGTGTCTGATGCCAGGATTTCATTCATTTTCAAACCTCTGGCCAACTCTTAGACTCAACAGTTTGAAAGCTTCCAGAAAGGTGACTGAAGAGCTCTTAGGTGAGCCTCTCAGGGCAAATGATCATGACATTAAGTGCATGATCCACCTCCCACTGAAGTCAATGGAAGTCCTATCATAGACAACAAATGAGGCCAGAT
This sequence comes from Daphoenositta chrysoptera, assembly GCA_013397915.1. Lineage (NCBI taxonomy): Eukaryota > Metazoa > Chordata > Aves > Passeriformes > Daphoenositta > Daphoenositta chrysoptera. The sequence goes on along the minus strand of VZRO01007940.1, from coordinate 174,374 downwards.
CAGGCTACTGTAATAGGTTTACTTCCTCTTCTTAAGCTGTAACAAACACGCAGAGACATCTGAAACTAAAATCTTAACAGCAAGAAAAATTCACCTATTACAATTTAGAACTAGAATATACATGTAAAACATACTTCCTTCAGTTTAATAGTGTTGCTCTTATTAAACTAGAGGACTTTATTTACCTTAGAAATGTGCTGCTGCATTTTTTTTTCTTTGCTCAAGATGCCATTATTCTAAAAACTAAATGGGGGGGGTGGGCCTGTGGGGGTGGGTATGTCCTCTGCACATCATACTGTGTATCTAACCAACACACTGCTGCTAGCACACTGAGAGAGTCCTACGGCCTCATCTGCACCAAGAAGGGCAGGAAATACATTTCTTGCTCACGCAGATTTATATTTTAAGTACTGCTACGCTGTAATTGAAGTGCTTGTTTTTTATGCTCTGGTGGTTTCCAGCTGCACAATGGAAATAAGTCAGGCACTTCAAGGGGGTAAAATTATTTACTCAGCATCTTCTAACTTATTAATACAGATCAAAAGATAAGATAACTGAATGATAATAAGCAAAGATATTGCATAAACAGTTTTAAAGCATTTCTTATGAAAGCACTGTGTGGTTAGACTAGATAGTGAGTCTACTTGCAGGCAGCTATGTACTCCAAGAAATTTTAATAGGTCAAAAATTAAAGGACAAAAATGAAAGCTATAAAATAAAGCTTAAGCAAGAACACTTCCTATTTGAATAGACACTTCATCAAAAATCTATACATTTCAGATCAGCTGAACAAGCAGAGAAGCAGGGATCTATGTCTAGATAAAGGAGAAACTGTCTTACAAAAATCAGAAAAATATCACCCCTACCTTCACCTCTGAAAAAGATCTCAAATGGAGAACTGGTTCCTTATGTCTCCTGTGACTCAAAAATACTATCTTGATGTCATCCATAGAAACAAAATTTAACAGAGTATAAATCTGCTGCACACAACTGATTTGTTTCTCATAACAGAGGGGAAAAGGCCTAAAACATGCAAACATTGGGTGTTAAATTCTTTCTTGTCACATGTGACTTTCAGTTCTGTCTAATTTCTCATTTTATTCATTATTGTAAAGTAAAGAGTTAACTGAGGGAGCGGGTACTATCATCCAGCAGCATTACTACTGAGCCAAGTAAAAAGAAACTCATCACATGAAATTTCTCTTTAGTCTCCTCTTCTCTTGGTAGTAGGATGTAGGATTTATAATTAGCACTCTCATGTGAAGGGTTGGCTTTTCTTCTTCCCTGCTGGGGGATACAGGAAAGGTGCATCTCTCCAGAGAGAGCTGTGACAGTGTACCCAGCACATGGAACATGGTCTCCAGTGGGAGCTGCTCCTCAGAGAGCTGCAGCACAGACTTCCTCAGGATTCATGAGGTTAGGCGAACGAGTTAAATACTTTGCCTTTGTTTTGAACGGAGAGATATTTTCATTAACCTGGGAACTTCATAACTACCTGTGTATTAAAATCTGATTGACATAGTTTCAAATACTATTTAGACCTAAGTTGTTGGGTGGGTTCTTTTAGAAATTTAGAATCAGATAGAAATTTTTCAATTGAACGGTATTTTTGAATCTCCTTTTTAAGTTGTCTACTTTTCTGGTTTCATTCTAAATGCCAGTTAAACAGAATAATAGTCCAAGTGGAAAGAAGAGAGGGGAAACCAAAAGGAAAAAGGCAAATAATCAGTTCAGTATCACAGAACATTTATCACTGTGTTGGCAACTTGTGAGACTTTTCATCAAAATAATCCAGTCTGTCACTACACTTTGCCCTGTTTTTCACATGTGCAAAAAAATGCCTTTCAAGAGCACTTCAGATGATGAAATTTTCTCTTCTATGCTTAATAATTTTCTGGAATAATAGGAGTCTGCAGTTAAAGAAAAGACTTTTTTTCTTGTTCAATATTTTAGTAATATTTTACAGTGACAGAATAGTTTATTAAATCATGACTGGAAATTAAATTTTGACTGGCAATCATAATACTTTTGTAAATACATTGCTCTTTATTTATACTCAAAAGTTAAGGAATTTATATCTTAACCACGTATGATGTTATCTGACAGAATTTTCTGGAATATTTTCTGAAGTGTGGGTGGTAATGATGATTAATGCAAAAGACACAAACAGCCTTCTCAAAGCTTTTCTCTCATAGATTTAATACTTTCATGTCCAAACACGTCCACTGACGGAAAAACAGCATTTTATGCTGGGCTATACCAGAACACAGCTACACAAGTTCTGTAGACTTATACTTGTTGCCCTAAGCCAGCGACCATGGGGGAATCACTGGGAATACCAGATGTGAAGAGTGGATATGAATTCCAGTGCCTGCTGCAGAAAGCTGCATTAAAGTAGATTAAGCTGTGAAGTTGTCTCCAGGACTGAGGAAGAACACGTTGGTCACAGGCAGGGACAAAGACAGGGCTGAAAAATGCAATTAATGTGCCAGTCAGCTGTAAAGTGCCAGAATAGGACTGTAGGGTGAGCAGGCATGGATGGTCATGTCCTTTGCAGTCTCAATCCTTGTTGCCTCAGGCATGATGCCTGGGTCTGGCCACTGTATCTGGGCTTCTTCCTCAAGCAAACCGAGGTGCAGAGCAGGAAGGCTGGTGCACTCACCCACACCTGCCCCTGTGGATCATGCCCAGGTCCCAAACCCCACACACGGCATAAGAAGACACCATACTTTTATAGAACAGAGAAAATTTATTCCCTGTTGTCTTGAGAGTGGAGAAGTGAAAAGTGCACTAAAGGTTTACCCATACCTATGAAAAGCATGAGTTTAATGGGAGCTGAAAGCTTTCAACATCTTCCCAGAGGCAAGTATAAAATGCTAGTTTAGAATGCTTGGCAGAATTTGCCCAAATATAAATAAATGTGACAGTGGAGGGAACTCTGTTTACCAGTTAAGATGGGTTTGTGCCTAGAGTAGCCAGGCTGAGCCCTGACCTCTGAGCCAACCAGACCATTAACCTCCTGACCCACACTCCGACAGCTCCTGCTCCCACCTCTGTGCCTGCAAACTCCTGTGCAATGCAGAAGCTGAGCTTCCTCCTCAGCAAGGCAGGATGGGGCCCACCCAGCACATCCAGCTCGGGCAGTCTGAACCCCACCACCATGGGGAACACCTCTCACCAAGTGCCAAAGTATTTGAGCACCCTAGGTCTGTTCCCACTGGGAATAAGCATGGCTTGGCCCTATAATGCAATAGAGGGGGAGTACTCACATAGCGGAAGCCCAGCAATGACTAGTGCTGATTCTAGCTAAGCCCACCAGCTCAGGCATCTGCCCAGCAAGGAGCCAAAGACTTGTCAGGACTAGTGTCTGGAGTCAGGATGAACTATAGATGTGAACTGTAGATACATGAAATGGAACTGCACTTTGTCAAGGATAAAGGTCTGGGCTATGCAGTGGGTATGCAGCAGATTTACATTTTCTGTTGGTTGGGACTGGTAGTGTGCACTGAATTATACAGAAACAATTCTATTTCCCAGATCCTTTCTCACAGTTCTACCAACAATATTGCTCTTAATTATTAAAACAATTCACAGGATAGTGGGGATAACGCACTTACTCATCTAATCTGACACACTGTATAATAAGAAATGAATCAAATTTTACATAGTCATTAACCTATGGCCACCGCCCATCCCAGCTTGAGTAAGACAGTCCTGATTTTGGTGGGAAATATCTTCAGGGCAGAGACTGAAGGAACAAATATTTAAATGCTGCAAACATGTAAAGCACATGATAGTAAACACCATGGGTACCCTGGCTTGCTACTTAGTGAGACACTACTTCAGAGACAATAGACTGAACTTGGTTCAGGACCTTTGTGTTTAAAAAGGCAAATAAAACCAGATTTAAAGTCACCATTTTTGATTGAGGAAAGGCAGGGAGAAAGCCACTTGGGATCTTCTGACAAGCATCTGGAGACACCCCTCTCACAAGTGACTACAGAAAAATTTTTGGGAAATAAAAATAGTTTCAGTGCAAGTTCATCTGCAAGAATCGTTGGCTCTATCCACATATTTGAAATCTCCCAGCAAGAATCCACTGTGAACAGTACTCTCAAGCCACAATTCTAAATTCCTGCCGTGTCTTCACTGGTATTAGTACTAATTTTTTTTCAAAAAGAGATTATTATCTTCATCATATGAACCACAGACGTCTCTCATGGTACAGACTGGCTTCTGTTTCACCCAAAATCTCATTGTCACTATAGCTTATCATACAGTGCCCAACTGTAATAGTGATTGTCTGTTCTTAAGATATTTGTCCTTTTGCATATTTTTGGACTATTTTCACTCCTTGCTTACTAGGCAGACAACCGAAGAGCTGATGTAGCAAGGACCCATCTAATAAAGGATTTTTAACACTGTCATGAAAAAATACCTTAGTAATAAAAAATATTTTTTACTTCTCTCAAATATTGATGGTACAAAAATGTTTAAAAACATATTCTGAAAATTATTTTAGAGAAATATACTGCATTTTGTTCAAGGTGTAGTACTGAGCAGACTAACCTGATTGTTCCTGCTTTTTTCGAGCTGTATAATATAGGAACTTGAAACACTCATGACCCTGAGCTTCAGAAAAATACTATAATATTTAGCACAACTTCCAATAACAAAATCTTTTGTAACTACTCCATTCATTTGTAATGATCAATAGTGTAAACTTATAACATTTTAGTTTAAAGCTGTTAGCCTTTAAATCCCCCCAATTTTTCAAGCTGCATAAAGGTTGAGACCAATCATTTGAAATCTGATTGCTTAGCTATACCCTAGGCAGCAAACCAAATTTGTTTAACACTAATTTTATTTCAGTCTTGAGAATTTTGGTCATCAAAGTTTGCTTCAATAATCAAATTACCCTTGCATCAGAACAGATGCTTCTAATTTTAGGACTAAAGTCCTCAGGTTAAGTCTTTACTCCAATGAAGTCTTTATTCAGACAAAACTCCAACTTATTCCTTTAAACATAAGCCAGCATACTTTGTGAGAGCTCTGAAGGAGGACTACAGACTGAGCTAGCATTCTACACAGGAGTTTTTCCTGCTTGTCAATGGATAACATCTGCTATCTAAACAGAAGGTTCAGTATTGTTTTTTAAATATCTGGGGAAAAAAAGGTAACAATTTTCAGGGGTGGGATTCATTTTTTACTATAAATTCTGAGAGTAATGTGTTAGTGTGGAAAGCCTGAAGAGTACTTTCAACTTCTTCCTTGATTGCCACTTTAGTTGCATGGCTCACAGTTGCAAAGAAAAAAGTTAAGATTTGGATGGCGATAATTTAACAGGTTCTTATTTGCAGAAGGTCAGAAGGAATACCATAAACTGTAATCTTCAGCAAGTTCTCAAACTTTCCATCAAAATGCACCAACATCAATAATAGTTTTCTCTCAATCACAAGAATAAATTGCTCAGGCTTATACTTTGACATTACAGCTGAGTTGTACACAGCTGTAAGTTGTATAGTAAAAGTTAATTTGAACATAGTTGGAGCCTGAGGAAGGATATCTGCTGGAACCCTCTGCCCCCTGGTACATTCACATAGCCACAATCACCTCAAAATATTACAAATATAGTAAAGTCAAGAACTACAAAATATGGAAAAACTACAGAAAACCTTAATCTGTATTTGGGGGAAGCACTTCATGAACAATAACACAGAATCTGACAGCATAGATAATTTGCTCTTCCATAAAAAGTTTGCATACTGTAGAGTGACAAAGGCTGCTTCACGTGCTGAACAGAGAATGAAATGCTAACAATGGTCTTCCAAGAGAGGTTTTGTGCATGTACCAAGCTGAGAACACTCTCTGATGAGGATGAACTCCTGTATGAATAGCAGTGCATCAGCTAATAGTTAAAATAAATCCAAGCAATTTCCCTCTTTCAATGCTGCCTTATAATGAGTTGGATATAATATGTTAGTTTCTGAAATTATGTTGAGCAGGATTATTTGCATAACCCATGTCTGCCTCGAGATGAGTCAATTCTATTGAATCAAGATTATGCTTGGTTTGATTTTAACTCCACAATGTACAGTTCTCTTCTCAGTTCTGTCTGTTTTTTTAACTCCCACACCTCACTGTTATGGGATCCACCTACCATGTACCTTTCTTAGATAAAAGTTTTCTGCAGTTAAGTCTTTTTAGTTTTTCCATTCAGGTATGACGGGTCAATACCACAGGATATTGTTTCAAAAAATCACATTAAATGTGAAACCGTATAAGAATAATTTCCTCAGAGATCTTTGGGGATATATACATATATATATATATATAGGCCTAAAGAAATCCAGCTTTTGACTTAAAGTGAAAAAGAACCAATTTTCTGAAATCTGTGATGTTCTGTTACAGTCCTTATCTCATCACTCTTGTTCATTTCCAAGAACAGGTATTAGACATTGTTTGATGTGATAATGTGTTATGTTTATAAGTCTGATATGAATCATCTTCAAGAAAAGCTGTGGCACCACACTGACTGCACCCTGTACATGATTTGGCATACAAATAAGTCTGCTGCCATAAATTTGAATTATGTCACAGGAAATACCAAATTTACCCACTTACCCACTAGTAAAACCAAAATACTTATCTGGATTATTTGCCCTGAAGTGATTGAGGCATGACAAGTTTTATTTATGTGTTTTATCCTGGACCTGCTCCACCAAGAAAAGCTAGTAGGCAAGAAAAAGCATTTTCTGAGGAGCTACATTCTTAAGAAGCTGTAGTGCAATGCAGTTAGAAACACTTTTTGTCTCGTGTAGAAGTTAAGCAATGCTTGTCCCTGTGTGTGTGTGCATCAGCTGTCGCACTTAGGGTTCAACCGATGGGTGATCAACACCTATTGCTAGGACCAAACAGGCAGTGAAAATGCTGGAAAGCCATTTGAAACAGTGTAGACATCAGAATAGGTTCAAAGAGAGGTTTTGCATTTTATTAGCTAGCAGCAGGTGCCCTCAAAACAGGGGAAAGTCAGACTCAAAGGCAGCTTTTTATCACAACACTTTGTCAAATGAATTTTTCAACAGATTTTTATTAACAAGGGGTTGGTTATGAGATTATACTGCAGCAAGCTGAGTGCTGTACTCCATGTCAGAACGACTTTTAAAAGAAGGTGAGGGAAAAAAAGGGTGATAGGAGCTTCTGAATCCAGCAGCCAAAGAAAGGCAAGGCTGGCCCCGGCACACGCCCAGGTCCAGCGAGGGCAGTAGGACACACAGACACTGCCCCACACGGATCTGCCTAGGCAGGCACAGAGATGAGCACGGGCAGGCACCTCAGCAGGCACAGCAGCCTCTTTCTGTGCCCCTGCCAGGCACACCAGCAGCAAGGTCTGTGAACAGAACGTGCAAATGTACAGGGGAAATCCCCGCAGCAGCTCTCCAGCCCAGACACTTGGTCTGCACAGAAGCTGTCCGTGGATGCCAGTGGCCCCAGCTGCTGGCACAGAGGCACACACGCCTGGGTTAGAGCCCCTTGTACACACCAATGCACAGGTCTCAGTCAGCCCCACACACCACCGTGTCTCCAGCACTGGCTCTGGACCTCCTGGTACCCGTAGCCAACCCTTCTGGCGGTCTCACACACAGTGGCACACGTATCTTACATCTGCTTTGGGATCTGGCTCCCAAGACAGTTTTTCAACCTGCTGGCTAGACCAGTCTGATATCTGCTAGCTATCAAACACTCCACACTCTCACTCAGTGTGACTGCTGGCACCACAGACATGTGGTTCACTTGACCATGGCCTGGCTCCAGCTGCTGTCATGCAGACCTCCCAACACATGCACACAGCAGGCAGTCCCCTCGCAAGGGAAAATAGTTAGAAATTGAGTTAATAAGAAGGTAGGACAGAATGAGCTGGTCAGGAGCAGGGGATGGCCAGAAAAGCCCAATGACCATCAGCCTGTTCACCTACAACCAGCTGTGACTCTGTTTTCCCAGACATTTTCCCAGACATTCCTCCCCAACCTTCCTTTATCCCTCTCCTTACCTCCCCTAAACCTCCCATAGTAAATCTTTTGTAATCCCAAAATACTCTTCCCCTGGCTCCTGTAATATGTCCCATACCCCCAGGCAGCGTCCCCCTCAGTCCAAAGAGGGGTCTGGGGCACTGCCATCATCAGTGTTGGGTGTCATCCCCAGCACATGGGGCTGAAGGCACTGCTGAGACAGCCCTGGGAGAGACCACGTCCCTTTCCCTGACAGGGTTATGGGCTTCTCCTGCCTGCCATCATGTCCCTGGGCTCCTTTGTGCCTGTAGAGATGCGTTTTTTATCACATCACCTAGAAAATGAGTTCTGTCAGACTTGGATCTGATCATGCAGTTTTGTGGCTGAGACACGAGGGAACCTTTTTAAGAATTCCTAGGAACTGAGGACAAACACTCACCTCGCTAGACTATGCCAAGTCCCTGAAGTCAGCCTTTGCAAAGCAACTGGAATATTACAGGCAAAAAATTCACCAGTTAGACTGAATCTTGAAAGGGGCTCTGTCATGGTGAACACAACGAGGAATCAAATATACCACAAGAGACCTGAGGCAAAAATCTCCAAGGCCATGTTCTCAGCACAAGGAGTCCCACAAATTAGAGAAAAAGCAGACAGCAAGATGACATGTGATGTTTGAAAATAAGTACAAGGGGCTCCATGGTTTATATCTCTGTGCCTGAGTTTGCATTACCATTCAAGTGTGCAAAACTTGGGTAAATACAAAAGGTATCAGAGTTGCTCAGTCAGGGCAATTACTCTTATGATAAAGAGCAAGATTGCAGCAGGACATTACCAAACTACTCTTTTTCCTGAAAGCAGAAGGGATTGCATTAGTTTTGGTAGAGATCTGTAGGTCACTGTGCAAAGACCTGCAAATTTGGATTAAAACACTGGGAATCAAGAAAACCTCACTGCTCTAGAGTCTAAATAGCTCAACCACATTAGCCATTGTAGCTGGTCCCCAGAACCTCCCTCTGCTCACAGAGATGGTAATAACTCTTGGCTCCTCTCTGGTGAGCATCACATGCATCAGGTATTACATGCCTCCAGCTTCCCACTCCATGCCCTTAATGTGGAGGCAAAAATAGTAAATAGTTTTGGCTGCTTTGTCTCAGGCTGTTTGCAAATGCAGACGAAGGTACTGCCTGTTGGTGTCCAATGGTCCTTCCACATCTCCTTGCAATAGCATCCATGGACTTTTGTTCCCAGACAGCTCTGCTTGGCCACACTGGTCTGGGTTGTAGAGATCCTGTAAGTATTTGAAATTCCTTTGCATGGCAATATCCACTGCTGGTTAATAAAATTTTTATATTTTTGAGAGAAAAGAAGGTGGAGGGAGGAGTACTTTCAGGAGGCTCTGATCTTTGAAGCCACGTGTATGACACACCTGAGCCTTTGCTATACAGTGACACTCAGGCTGTGGAAAATGTGAGGCTACTGCATTCTGCAGTAACTCTCTTCCCCATATCCCTACCCTCCAACAGGCTCTTCAGTTGTCCAGACAGCATGTGTGACATGCCTTGGCACCCCCACAGCCTCTGCCCCCATGGTGGTACCCCATGGCTGAGCAGGGACAACTTTCTTGGGTTGGTGCATGTCCAGGTATTGCTGCAGAGTGGGAAGAGAGCCAAGGCACATACCTGGGAGGAGCTGAGTCACAGAGAGAGAGACTGCTTGGCTCCAAGGTGCTGTGGAACAACGCATGTTGTGACCTTAACCACCTTTCAAAACGGTCCTCAGCCCTTTTACACTATAAAGGTAACAGTCTTCCATTGGTTTTTCCATGTGTCCACCTACAAATGAGTCCCAGTGAAGCAGTGGGGAAAAGCTGTCAGTTACTTTGGTCAGTGAGACATATGAGAAGGAAAATTGATATTCCTTCCGTATCCTCTATTTATGAAGCAACTTTAACACTTGCATAGAGCCTCCTGAGGAAGAAGAGATTCCTCCAAATGGCAATGGAGGAAAAAGGAAGTGCTAAAACCAGATTTTTTTTCCTCCAGGAAACATGTAGTTTCAATAAAATTCTTCCACAAAATATTTCATTAGTCATTCATCATTAGTGCCAGGAAAAAAAGAAATCTCATCTGTTTTCAAAGTAACCCCCAGTTCTGTTATTCTGGGGATTTTCATGTAAATTATTGTAAAATACTGCTGCTGTTGTGAATTCATCTTTCTGGCTGCTCTGGGAGGTATCAGCTTGGGGCCACTAGAGTAGCTCCTCTGTTTGGAGTGCATTACTCTCCATCTTGCTAAAGGATTTTCCATTATTGTAAGGTACATTTGTGTTACAGTTAAAGCATTTCTACCCTGAGGTAGTGTCAGAATGGCATTGCCCAGAAATGCAGCTATGACACAGCGATGGTCTTGTTAAATGCTGAATAAAAGATGTTAATATGCTAGAGTGCTGCCTAGGGAAGGGGAAAGAGCTGCACCATCTTGCACCCATTGTGCAGGGCACTGTCAGCAAACCCTCTCCTTGCTGTACTGCTCAGCTCTGCCTTCAGTGGTACCTTTCTGTGCCCTGAAAATCTCAGCCACGAGGTCTCAAAAGGTTCTGCTGATTTAGACTCAGTACAATCTTCTGTTTTCAATGGTCAAATGTTACAGGAGCATTTTTTTAGAGCATCTAGAAGTAATTTTAAAAGGTAACTCACAGCACAATATTTTTAGGTTCCCCTTTATTTAAATTACTAGAAAGTACATCCCAAGTGCTCCCACTCGTGAAACACACATGAAAAAAAGGTAATAATAACCCAATAAACTATGCAAGAAACTTTTTATGTCTGTAAACCTCCTCTTTGAGCAGGGGAGCTGAAGTGGTCACCAGCTTTACATTTTCATAGATCTCTCAGACCCACAAGGAAGGGTATAAGAGTTCCCCAGGAGAGTTTTCTTTCTCGATTGTTGCTTCTTTCTCAAAAATGTATGCCCAGCTTTATTAGTGATCAGCAATCATATCTAAGTCACTACAGAAGGTTGTCAACTTCACTCCTACAATTCCAGTCCCTTATGCTGACATCAAAAACAAGAACTTCAGTCACATGATCTAGAGAGGCAGGGACACTGTAAACCACTGACCAGAGGTAAGGTCTTCTGGATCTGTGAAGTGGAAGAAGCAGCGGTGAATAGGAGCACGTGAAAGCCCCAGGGAGAACTGGCACTCTGCTGCTGACACACAGAAAGACACTGCACCTGCCTCAGGGAGCCTCTGGCCCCAGAGAGCAGTGGTGCTAAACTTCAGCTCCCAGAAAGCAGAGAGAAAGTAAAGGCAAGGTTTGCCATTTGCAAAGCAATTGACAAACACTATTTTTCTGCATAAGAGTAAATCACAGGCAATTTAAAATTCTGTACTGCAAGAGATGCAAAAGGACTTTCACAGCCTCATTCAGTGGCTCTCTTCCCTCTCTCCCAGCTCATGAGCTGTATTACAGAAAAACAGTTTCTGTATTTACACTATTCTTTATGTTCTTGCTAAGTATTCCCTGCTAGCCACCTTAGCTTACAAAGTGCTGAATTAAACCGATCAGAGGTTTGATTGACTGTGGCTGTTCTTATGATGCCTTCTCACCCAATTCATATCACTTGCTCAAAAGACAAGGGTCACCTCTCCCTGGCTCTTGCACTTGACACATTCTCTGCCCCTTGCTAAGTGGTATTAACTGACCTGTCGGTATAGCAGAACTTTGCACTCACACAGAGCAGAACACAAAAAACTAGAGCAAAGCCTTGTGAAATCAAGATGACAGTTCCTATAAAATCCCAGACACCTCTCAGAAAGCACAGTAGTATTTCCTGACCCTTAGAAACCCATGACAATGGTACTAAACGAAATATTTTAGCATTACTTCTATTTAACTTGGTTTTAACAGTTTTTCTGTTACAGTACCCATGGCTATGCACCCATTTGGTGATGAATTCCTAGCACAAGTTTAGCGTGTTTCCTGTTGTTTTAACACTACTCTGATCTGGCAAAACACATGGCAAAAAGTACCTTTTGGGGAGATGGACTGAAATGCAGAAGCCCATTTCTTTGTATTCATTCATCTAGAATGATGTCTCCCAGCAGACCATCGCACTGACTGCAGCCTTACCTCGCCTGAAGCCTTGGGGGAAAGATACACAAAAATCCCTCCGACATCCAGATGGTGCATTGACTGGCTGGAGAGAAGAGAGGCTCCGGAGTTCCCTGCCTGCGCGGAAGCAGCCAGAGCCACTTCCAAAAGCTACACAAAAGAGCCTCTGTCTCTGCTGATGAGAGATCCTTTTGAAGCTTAGGAGTCGTGACTGGCAGCATTTCATATCTGGCCATCTCTAGGTTTGGAGCCATGAAGAATGGGAAAGAAGAACAAGATGGGAAAGGAGAGAGCAGGGGAGAAAAAAGGTAGGACCAGCTCAGAACAGCTCTGGCTAAGAGCCTGTCACAGCAACATACATTTTGCATTACCTCATGTATGATATTTTTTGCTTTCAGGCTTTCTTATCAACATGGAAATTTCCAGTTTATTTTTGACCTTTTCAGCAGAAAGCGGACAATTTTTCTCAGCTAAGAAGACATGTTATAATTCACTATTAAGAAACACAAAACTTCGTCAATGAAAAGGTACATTGTAAAACATAATGAGCCTAAACCAAGAGCATGCAGCTTTATTTTAAAGCATGTATGCATTGCTGCTTTCTGTAGGAGATTACAGGGAATTCTTTACACAAACAAATTCCACTTACCTGCAAATAAACTGATTATGTTTGACTATGAATATTGCCAGGTTTAAAAAACTCTAATTCACTTCTTCGCTCCTATTGTGGCATGGTTACAAAATGTTTTTACCTCTCTATGTCTTGCTTTTTCCACTTGTAAACCATACAATTTTCTTGTTGAAAACAGTAAAAATACTGCAGCTGATTCTTGTACAGCAGTAAGCATTTGTTCTTTAAAGATGAAAAACACTCTAGAAGTTAAACTTCCAATGTTAACAGATCGGTTCCCTTATGATGTTTTTCTTCATGACTCTTAACTTCATTTTTCCCTAATATAGAGAAGAGAAAAACTTTGTTCATGTCTCTGATCAACTGTTCTTCTGGGTATTTTTGTTATTCTACCTTATTTGATTAAATGCCATTTCCTGTGGCTGCAGTGGCACAAAATGACTAAAAAATACATTAAGCTTTCATTTTCAGGTCTTTGAATACAAAAAGAATCAACAATTCATTACTATTTTTATTCTGTTATTTTCTCTTCCTCTCTTGAAAATGCATAACCTAGTTCTTATGAGAAAAGAATCTTAATATTATATATTTCAGGAGGAAAGTAAATACTAAGGATAGACTTTTTTGATTGGTTTTAAAAGGATTCAAGAAAATACTCTCCACGTCTAAAATAGGATGGGCTGTGATTCACCCAGGCCAAAGCAAGAACAGTAGAGAAAGAAATAAACCTCAAGAATTTGTGATTGTGTCACAACTTTTAAAACTTTTAATCTTCCTTTTGGAAAGCATCAAACTGTCAGTTTCTTCCAAGTATGCTTCCCAATGCTCTCAACACTTGCACTTTTGTCATAGCTCGTAGGACTTCAAAATTCTTTTCATTACTTAACTATTACAGTCTGTCTTATGAAAAGTTGGGCGCGGGGGCTGCCTGGCCATGGTATCTGATCTGCATGGAATTCAAAGGTGATGATGCATGACCAGCCACAAAGCCCTGCTGGGGGGCTGCCGTGCTTCAACACCCAGCAGTGAGCCCGTGCAGGGCTCAGCTGCCTCCACCTCATCCACGCCCTGCTGGAGGGGTCCCAGGAGGCCACTGCCACACTCCCCTGGCTATGGACCACTTTCCTTGGAGCTGCCTGTCCACTCCATCCTCCAAACAGCTGATGCGTGTCTGGCTGTGGAGAAAAAAATGGGTGTGAGGAGAGGAACAGTAAGGAAGGTTAGTTATTCCTTGATTACTGCTTTCATTTCACTCTAATATGTGAACACCTCAAAACAAAGGAAAAAAAGAGAGAGAAAAACATTTCAGTAATTAACTTTTCCTCCTACAGTTCAACAGAGGAAAGTGAAATAAAAACCACTTAGTGATTAATCTAATGGGTGAGGATATAGCGATTTTTATTTTACACACTGAAGTAGGTAACAACGAATGTTGACATTTTTCTTTAAGGTCTAAAATCTGCCCTCAGATTGTTAGGAGTAACTGGGTGAAAGTCTGTGTTGTGGGAGAGACATAGGAGACTGAATTACCACCCCTCTTAGCCTCAGGGAAAAGAAATAATAAAATATTTAAAGCCTATGAATATAATTTATTTGTGACTTGCCTACAACTATTGTGCTCACTGATTTTACTTAATCTGCGCTGGCAGAGTACGTCAGCCTGGCAGAAGTGCTGCTGCATTACAGTGCACTGACTCCATTAAAGCACTGCACAGCAGCTAAACTGGGGCAACCCCGCGCTTCTGAAATCCTCAGCTGGCCCCCAGGAGCCAGGAGAGAAGACAGCCCCGCAGAGGGAACGTGTAGGCAGGCTGCCCTCCGCTGCACACCTGCGGGACTCTCCTTTGGCCAGAAAGAATCCCCAGCGCTTCCTCCTGCAAGGGGACCGGCCCTTCCCCTCCTGGGGATATTGTGCCCCTGGGAAAAGCATCCCTAGCCCCGAGCAGAGCCACTCTGGTCGCACCTCGGGTGTGCTCACAGGAACACAACTTCTTGGTTGCATTACAGTGATCAGACAAGTGAACAGGCAGAACACAGCAGCCATTGAAAGAAGACTTGACAGGGTTCAAACACACCCACTACTTCTGCCACAATTCACTTGATGAGGTCGGAGAGCCATAACTGAAATCCAGTTCTTCAGCACCAAGTCAAATATTTGCCATCTTTCCAGGTAGATCCCACCTGGCATCCGATCTGGCGCCAGCCAGGCTTCTGGATCTTAGCTAATGAGACATCATAAAAACGCAGAAGCAGCAATTATCTCATATGCAAACAGGTACTTATTAACATCTGCTTATTGTGTGTGACATAGTGTAGCATGTCCTGTATTCTTTCTTAAATAAGCACACGCAGACACTGAGAGCTTTTGTTACAATTATCATTACTGTTGATACCCAGGAACATTAGGGCATTTAACACCAGCTGATTGCATCCCACCCGGGAACCTCTGCTGGGAACACAAGGTGTGTGGCTCACCCCTCCTCTTCCTCTGGGACTTTGCACTTCCTTCTCATGAGTATTTGAAATTCAATCATCATTACAAGGTTTTATTTTGCCTTTTTTTTTTCCCCGTTTTTACAAGGAGTATTCTTTTTTTTTGCCTGGAGTCCTGTGGTATACTTGCCAGACTCTGTTACTCTGAATAGTCAGACAGGAATTTCACCAGGACACTTACAGTTCCCAGTTTCTGATGAAAGTTTGGGAAGCAAAGATAATTCATTTCACTTAAACAGCCCAGGACCTTTCTCTTGGACTTACAACATTCATAAAAGAGGTATTGCTTTCCCTCGTCTATCCTGTTTCAAAATACAGCCTAGCTTTTATATAGTCATTTCAGTCAGAGCACTTTACATTGAAGGAATTAATGATCCTTTTATGGGGTGGGAAGCTCTGCGCAGAAAAGCCAAGTGCCGTGCCCAGGAGAGCCCAGCTGGTGTGACTCGAACAGCAGAGACTGCCGGGTCTACAGCACAGGAGCTTCCTCTGCAGCACAGCCGAGCTGCAACGGGGTCCCACTCCTGAAGGGCTCCTTCAGGATCTTCCACAGAATAAATAAATACAATTTCCCACCAACACTCCAGGCATTTCCTGCAATTAAGCTGTTCTTTGGTTAGTGTAGTAATGTCAAGAGATCAGTTTTAAAAATTTTAGCACCTGGAGCCACAATTAGGCTCAAAAATATGTTGCCCAGACACTCAGAGGCAAATAACACTTACAGCTTGCTTTCTCTTGGCTTGCCCAACTGCCTAGATAAAAGTTACATCCCTAGCAGATGTCACCCAAGTCAAAAAAGGTTGCTCTTTACTATAAATTCACATTACTTCTAGCATATGGGATTAAGAGCTGTGATAAAGAGCTTTGTGTCTGGCTGAGAGAAGCATATTTTTTCATCTGATCTGAGCAACAGCTGACTTCTCTAGACCTCTCTCTTTTTCATCCAAGCACCTAATTGTCTTGGGAAAAATGACCTGTTATCAACTTAAAAAAACCAAAATGCTCTCCAGAACAGACCAATAAAATAGAATTTATATGAGGAGCTATGGGTTTATTGGCTATTGGTTTAAACTGTTTGTCCTATTTTAGGAGAGTATAATTTTTATTAGGTTTTTTCCCCCCCTGTTGAAAAGACTGTTAGCTCCATTGTCATAAATAAGGAACTGCATTGTTTAATGTGGCCATTAAAGAGGAGGTTTATAGATCACATGATCACAAGGGTTCACTTGGGTCTCATAGTAATTAGTAGAAATGGATGTATAGCAGTAGTTCACAACATGCTCGTTTGACCTTTTTGCCCTACATTTTCGACCACTTTGAGATTGTTTTATGTAACTTCTCCAAAAACTGACCTTCATTGCCCTCTGCTGGCTGCACCATTTTCTCAATTGTCGCACTGTGCAGAAGACAGGATGTACCGTGGTTTAACCCCAGCCAGTAACTGAGTTCCATGCTGCCACTCACTCACCCTGTTCCACTTGGTGGGATGGGCAGAAGAATCAAAAAAAAAAAAAAAGTAAAAACTCGGAGGTTGAGGTAAGTCCAGTTTAGTGATTGAAACAAAGATTATACAATAATAAAAACAACAATGATAATGATAATGATAATGATAATGATAATGATAATGATAATGATAATGGTAATGATAATGATAATGATAATGCAAGAGAGAGAGAGAAATAAAATCCAAGAAAGACAAGTACTTCCTGAGACAATTGCTCACCACCCACTGACGGATGCACAGCCTGTCCCCGAGCAGAGATCGGCTCTTCCCAGCCAACTCCTCCCAGTTTATATATTGGGCATGACATTCCATAGCATGCATATCCCTTTGGCCAGTTCAAGCCAGCAGTCCTGGATATGCTTCTTCCCAACTTCTTGTACACCTGCTCACTAGCAGAGCATGGGAAACGTCAAAGTCCTTAGCTGAGGGTAAGTGCTAATTAGCAAAAACTATAACAATAGTGTGTTATCAACATTTTTCTCATACTAAACCCAAAAAACAGTGCTGTACCATCTACTAAGAAGAAAATTAACTCTGTCCCATGTGAAATAAGGACAGATGTAGCTGGGCAAGTTACAGGGCACCTGAAGAAGGCTTCTAGATGTAGGAGCTGTCTCAGGGACTGCCAGCAGCAAAGCTATGGCCTAGCTTTGCTGTCTGCTGCTGCCATGGTACTGAGCTTAATGCATAGTTACCTATAGCTATAATGCAGCAAGCACACTACCACTTAGGGCAGAGACATTTTCTTAGGAACAACCAGTGAATATTTTTACAACAAAATGAAGTTCTTTAAAAAATCATATTATTTCAAACCTTTGCAATAGAGCCTTCTCTGATAATCCAGCAAAAAGGCAGTCACTGTACTTCACCAATAAATCTTAAAAACCTTTATTGATGCCTGCATTTAAAACAACTTTGTTTCAGAATCAGTGTAAAAATAGTCCATTTCTGCAATTTTATAACATGTCTATTGGTGTTTCAAAGAAACTGGTCAGGAAACACTGCAGAATGCTAGCCAGCCCTAGGTTGCTGACAGGTATTTTGTCTCACGTCAGCATTGAATGGTATGTGTTGTTAATAAGGTGATTTATGATAAAGATAGCTATGGGGACAATCCAGACTCTCATAGATGCATTTTCATGAATCCAGGGAATTCAGTAATTGAGGGTTTGGTTGACAGAAAGAGCTCAGGGGCCAGAGCTGTAGTGAGTGTTGAAGCAGAGCTCATCTCTGTCTTAGCAGTAGAGAGCATTATGTGCACCAGAGGAGTAGCGACCTTTACTTCCGTTGTGGTTGCCTTTTCTACACATATTTCTTAAGTAAGTGAATCTTTGTTTCGCCCCCTTTCATGAGCAGCTAATTCACTGAACACTGAACAAACTGTCCCTTCATACAATCTCCATGTTCTTAGCAGGTGGTGATCACACATGCTGTAGGAAGCTGGCTTTGAAAGAGTGATGAAAATACCCGTTCTCACAGAGATAATGTAGCTCATGACTCTCTGGCTCTTTTATTTTTTTCAGCCATATCCTTTTCTTTGAAAATAGTTCTAAGATGTTTTTACCAAATAAAAGATGGCATATCTGGTAGAGCACCATGTACGCTTTTTTCATGAAGCAGGATGATTACATTACAGAAGTTGAACTCTACAGGTGCTTTATGTAGGAAAAAGATTTTAATGAGGAGAACAGGACATTCTGGGTACCTTGAATTTTCAGAAATTAAAAGAATATCACGGTCTAGTGGACACAGCCAACTGTGTAACAGAGTTGTATTTTTTATATGAGAAAGGATTACCTTAAATAATAACAATATTAAAGAAAGAAAGAGGGGACAAAAAAGAAAGTTATATGGTCATGTCTTGGAATGGAGAAATGGGTACCTCTCTTGTTCTGCCTGAGTTCCCCTTCAAAATTAACAGTGACAGTACCCTGTGTTTTTCTTTGAAATTTTTTGAAGATTGCACCCATTTTCCCCACGGTTCATTGGTGGATTTTACCAATGCTGTCTACAAATTTCAAGCTAGTTACTGGAAATGCTCAAGACTCTGCTGGATCTGCCAGGTAAGATAAGATTTTCACATGAGTTCCTCGTGCACAAGAAAGTAAGAAAAGTCCTTCTGTGTAGCTGTCATAGGGTCTTTTAATGCCGGATACACCACTTCCTTTAAAGGAAAGAGAGAGGCGGAGATTGCTATTCTATTAAATTCACTTTTCAGTAATAAGTTTATATAACTCCCTGGTTCCTGTCCCTTATTTATCATCACTGAGACTTAGACTATTCTCAACCTGTTAGAGGGTAGTATGCTATAAGAAAAAAGACAGGCTTTTCGTTGGAGCAACAGATGAGACACAAATGACAATTTACAGAGAAGATGCTCTGCCTGCAAGGACCTCCAAGGCTTCCCAGTCTCTCCTGGAGACCTTGGGAATAGATTCCTGGAGAATAATGAAAATCCCTGTTAGCTTCCCAACATGTCTCCAGTCAATGAGCTACAAAACAAAGTCACAAGGTTAAACCTTCATTCATCTGTTTCCCTCTTGTCTAATTTGGCTGTTAAATCTACACATCTTGAAGGAGAAAACAGCTGTACTAAGTCCTGAGAGCTGCATGTACCTAGAAATGTGAAATATTCTCTGTTCTAGTTCAACAGACTCTCAGGTTTATCTGTCTGAGGGTGAGTCAGAAGTGAACAGCACAGTGTGGGTAGAGGAAGTCTCCTCAAAATGAGGTAACACTGAAAGTAGCTACAGTCAAATTCTTCAGTATCACGATGGTTTCCCACCTATGACTCATCTGTCTGTCTTGCTCCAACCACGTATCTGCTTCACAGAGTCCCAGAAGGGAACACTTCCCGTCACACACCTCCTGGGTTTGAAAATAAACAGGCAGCGTGACCTAATGCTTCATACCCGGGACAACCGAACCTTAAGAAATTGTTCCATTGAAATTATGTGCTCCTGGAGATTGCTATGAAAGGCATGTTAGAAAATGAAACAGCTCTCCAGGTATCTGACATTTTGTCTTTACATATTCAGGATTCTGAACACTGACTTGAGTGCCAAAATTGAAGTAAGATGCATTAGGGACTTTTTTTAAGAAAACTGAAACATCTTGAAGAGTTAAAAGTAAAGCATTTACACTCCGAGGAGATAAGACAGAGAGACCATAAATTCTTCCCTGTCTGAACTAACTGAGGATTAGATATCTCTCCTGTTCAAGAAAACCCACAGAAATGGGAAATGTCATTTATGAATAATTATCCCTTATTCTTGGCTCTTGCTCACTTTACCAAGCCATCTGTAAAAACGGCCCCACCCCACCAGAGCAAAGGCAAAAGAAAATTTATTTTTGACAAGATGACAAAATGTCAGGAGGGGTCCTCAGCAGGATCCCAGGAAACTGATTAAAAAGAAGACAGACTTCTTTTTAAAATGGTATGAAATCTGATTTTCTAGTGGTATCCCATGGCTTTTTCCTATTTCCCATTAGTGTGGAATGGAAAATGTTCAAAGGATCTTGCCGTGAATATGCTTCCTATAGAATAATGAAAATCTCTGCTTCTATCTTGAAAGCAACACTAGCCTGCTATCCATTAAAACAACAGACAACCAATGAAGTTTCCATGCGAGTTCTGGAAAAGGGAAATGTAAACTCATACTCATCTCTCCCTTGTCCCTTTTGATGTCATACATACATTCATGAAAGAAATGCAGAAACAAACTGAGTGGAGGAGAACAAGTCTGAGGAAAAGTTTCTGAAAGTTCTGGCTTCCCTTTAACAAACACCAATTCAATAACACATCATTAGTTCATAAGAGACCCCATCCAAAATCAGTTAAAGGAGTGGGAAAGCTCCCAGTTGGCTTCAGCAGGCTCTGAGTCAACAAAAGTTCAATTACAAATGCTTTTTTTACTTTTCCAGTGAAATCACTTTTTAAATGAAAAATTGGTTTTTAACAACAGTGAAATTCTGTTGGGATCCCTAGTTTTCATTTATGCAGTTTTCTTTTTTGGTGGAGCAAGCTAGAAATAAATGTATTTCATCTCACCCATCCCCCAAACTTTTTTATTTCCCTTCTTTATTTTTTATTGGAAAACAAATACAAGAAATGACATGAAGTAGAGGTGGGTTCAGAAAAGTAATACAGTGAACAGATCCTGACCCACCTGGAAAAGCTGGATGCCTGCCAGAAATAGGGGACAAATGATCCCAGAGGTAGTGAGCTTACCCAATTTTCTTACTTTCTTTGTTGTTCCAGCAAGTAACTTCTCTCACCATTGCTTTTTTTGGTGTTGCACACAAGTTGATCACAGAAATACAGAAATCATAGTAAATGGAGTCTAAAGAAACTCAGAGAAACAAAATATGTTGGTCGGATTGCTAGATCTCAAATAAATTCTACATTTGGGCAGAAGGAGAAAGCATCAGCTGTTTCTTGGTCAGCTACACATATACAAGGATCACAAATGGTCATCCACGACAGCCTGGAGAATTCCCCTTTATCATTCTTCCCTTTTCTTTGCATTCAGTTTTGTGAAAAACATTGAAATACTGGAAGATCACCTTGCTGAGCTTCTCTGTAATTTTCTTTTTCAATGGAAGGCACCACATACACAAAACCGACTCCTCTTCAACCAGTGAAACAGACCCACATTAAAGTTAAACTCCTGGTTTTCTAAATGTGTTCAGACAGGTACAGTGGTGACAATCATATATGTGCATTTAGACATGCTCTTATTTAGAGGGAGAGGATTACCAGCTGGGTTGTTTTATTTGGTGTCCACACGGAGCACCCAATTCCAAAGTGAGCAGATATTTTCTGAAGGAACAGCAGCTTGTGGACAGGCCACACAAAAGCTGATTTATCTGAAGGACTGCAGCCCACAGAAAGGACCAATGATGGAGCAATGAGAAAATTGTAAGGAGTAAAGAGCAACAGAGAGGGGAGCAGCAGAGAGGAACTCTTTTGGACTGTCCACAAACTCCCATTGCCCATCCTCCCTGCACTGCCTGGGGTGAAGAGGAGCTATAGGAGTTAGACAGGAAGGACTGAAGTGAGCCTGGGAAAAAAAGGACAAGTAGGGGGAAAAGTATTGCTTTATTTTCTGTTTCTGCTTTTCATTATATAAATATATTCTCATTGGAAATAAATTCATTTTTTCCAAGTAAGGTCTGTTTTGCCCGGGATATTAGCTGGAAGTGATATACCCATCTTTATCTCAACCAACAAGTTTTTAAATTCTGTTTTCTCCCCCTGTACTATTGAGAAGAGGAAGTGAGTGAGCAGCAGTGACTGGGAGGGCATCTGGCTGCTGGCCATGGTCAAATCACCACAACCAAGCATCTTTCTTTTGGTACTGGCTATCAGTTGCACTGCATGGCTGTCTCAAAGCTCCAGCTAAAACATGAGTTTCTTTACTCAAGATGTTTCATATACAAATCTCTTCTCTGTCTTTGCCAGCCATAGAAGGTTAGTAAGGTATAAACTAAAGCACTAAGAAGCCATCTAAAAACTGCATTAGTGTCATTAGTTTTAACTTCTTTCCTTTCAACTTTTATAAAGTGTTGCATGTATTTCACACTATCTGGCCATCCCCTAAGGAACAGCCTTCACCCTTGTGTTTAGCATTACTAAAATCTGCAATAATGCTGTCTTTCTTTTTTTTTCCTCCCCTCCAAATGTGTTTTAATTAGCAAAGTCTTCAAGCCTTGAGAAGAGATTTACTGCATGTCAGCACATGAATTCATGTTATTTGAGTCCATAACAATTTCTCTGTTATTTCATAGCTGTAATTTGCTAGATTCAAGCATCCTATTTGTTTTGCTTACTACTGATGCATATTGGCCAAACACATTTGCTGAGATCTCTGTTTAATGACAGGGTTCATGAACAGAGCTGAGAGCTGGGAGGCTCTGGTGATCTACAGCATCTGAAGATGTTATACCCATAGAAATCAAGACAGGCAGATCCTCAACATTTTTATCGCACTCAAAATGTCTCTCTTCTGAGTTGCATTTATAAATCAATTTAGCTGAGTAATTTTCACTGCAAGAGCTAAGACAGGAGTTAAAGCCTCACACCTTGACCACATTAAACCAAGTTAGAACTGACTACCTGGCAATCAATTTGGAGGGTCAGAAGTGACTGTACTTAATGCCAGCTGCACTGGACCCTTACGAAGCTACGACCTGCATGAATTGGTCCATTCCTACTGCACAAGCCCATAGGATTAGGCAGACAAGGTGTATGCAGAAGTTCAAATAACTCTCTGTCACAAAACAAAACTCACTCTCCATGTGCTGTTAGACACCATAAACATTCATTCGACATAAGCATTCTTCCTTTTAATAATGAATTGTAAGGACTCATTGCATCCTTCATCTGTTTTATCTCTCACTCCTTCCATCTTTCTACTTTTTTGCACTCCTTCTCTAACAATCCTTTCTTTCATGTGAGGGGAAATTGCTCTCCACCCAAACTTACATGGACTGGCACAAGGTCTCTCACTTTTCAAGATAAATTAAGTTTCTGAGCTTAAGACACAGATCTTGAGACTGAATGGGTCCAACAGGTAACATCCCAGTATATACTGAAAATTTCTGCATTTATTCAAAACTGTAGTGTTATGTTTCCTGAATACTGCCACATGTCTTAAGAAAGATGCAAGATGATTATACTTTCTGTGCATAGAGAAATATGTGAAAAAATGTTTGTTTTCCATATGCAAGAACTCTATGAACTGTTTTTCTCTAAATGCCTTCAGAGTTCCATGACCACATGTGAAAATGTTTCCTGTCATCCCTTCATGTTTCCTATAAAAATCCAGTATGCTACCATAAATGTCAAGAATGAGGCCATATAGTTTCAATTACTTGTTTCAAGAAGATGCCTTTTCAATCACAACTTCGTACTTAAAGGGCAGCTGCTTGGGTCACATTACACGTCAAGAGGCAGGCTTCATGATTATTGAAATTTTCTGTATGTGTAAGTCTCAGAAGGCAAGGAAAACCAGACTCTCTACATAAAAGAGCATTTCACTGTGAGAATTACTTCAGATACATAGGGTACCACTGAGAGGATGGAAATCTTGATAAGAATATCCCTGTACTGGACAGTTTATTTTCATTCAATGTGTATCACTGTGGCTAGAGCTCCATGGATCTGCAGTTACACCATGCCAATGTTCCCAGCAGAGACAAGGGAGGATTAATAGATGTGATTGCTTCATGGCCATAGGCAGCACCTTCTAAATTTAGTGAAATCTAAAGGACAAAGAAGAATTTGGGGTGAGTTTGTTGTTTTCTGTGATTTAGCCAAGAACTTAAAGAAAAGGTAAGGACCAGGCCTTGTAGGTGGCCATAAACATGTACTTTTACTTTTTCAGTTTCTTCCTTTTCAGTCTAAGAAGCTTGTTCTTGGAGTCAGAAAGGTCTGGAAGTCATGCATCACATTAGAAACCTGAGACACCAGTGTTTTAGAGTTAGGAAATCTTGCTGAGGTACACCATATAAACCAAATCTGCCAGGCAGACATGGATTTGTATTACTTAACCTCTGTTAACTCATTAATTGAAATAACCTCCTGAAAAACTGGGATAACACAGCCTGGCTGCAGAGCTTGCTGGTGAGGTGGCTCCAAAGGAAAGAAGGCTCCTTTCCCTACCTATAGCCTCTAACAGAACCGAGGGAGTCCATGAATAAAGGCTCTCCTGCTTACTCAAAGCTATATTCTCCGTAGACCCACTGTGGACTTCACATTAGCTGAATAATCCCACAAGCAGAACTCTTCATTGCCTATTTCCAAAATCTCCTTCTCACCCTGTCTAAATGTAAGGTATTTCTGTGAAGCTGAGATCTGTCCCACAGGAGCAGGTACAGACCTCCTTATGTAGGTTCCCTTAAACTTGCTCATTCTTTCACACAGACCTAAACCAACAGCAGTACCAGGGATCTCCTCCACCTGTGAAAGGATGTGGGAGAACTGGCAGTAACCAATGGCATTAACAAATCAACTCAAACTTTAAAAGCTTTTATTAAAAATTAAAATAATCCTTCCTTCTCTTGTAATATGGATTTTACAAAAGCTATCAAAAATGTTGCTTTTTGCATCACAATACTGCCATAGTTCTGAAGAGGAAGTTCTGTCTAGACATTTTTAGACATACCTATACTTGATTCATCGTTAAAAAAAATAATTAGGGCACCTTGTGGTAAGTGTAGTTCGGCTGATACTGGTAGTGGTTTGTAAGACTTCTCTTGCACATCCTGTTCTCTGAACCAAAGAAGAGTGAAGCAAAGCTAGCTATAAAAAACTTCAAACAAGTTAACTTTTTGTAATAGGAAGTGTACTTCTGTCTAGGGTGAGGCAAAACTGACTGCACACAGAACTTCCAGGCAGCACTCTTTTTCAGAGATTTCTGAAAAATACTTTGCCAGTTAATCTCCATCTCATTAATTCAAGAGATTACTTTTCTCTTTGTCTTCTAATACCATTCCTTACCTGCACTGTGTGCTAGAAATTAATCTTTTTATACATTTGTATTTAGACAACTGTTTTTATCACAGCCATTGCTACGAAAATACAAAGCAATTCAATTCAGGATGAAGTTCTCACATGATGAGGGACAAATTAAATTAGTTAAACATTTCACATGGAAATCTGTTCATCTGTTACAGTTCATCTGTTATAGGAAACAGTAATAGTGAAAATATTACTGCTGGTTTTTCAGCTTTCCAGGAGTTTCTCTGAAACTGAACTACAACATAATGTGTCATAAAAACTCCCATGGAGTTTACGTCTCTGTGTCAGAACTGTTCAGTGAAAGCTCTGATGGTCATAACACTGAGTGTGAAACAAAATTATAACTAGAACTGATAGACAGTATCACCATGACACACGTATCATGCATGTATTACAATGCATTCCCCAGGGGCGTAAACATACCAAAAATATTGTGACCATAACATATAAATGGGTATTTTCAAAACAATTTATGAAAGTGATAGTTCAAAAGCAGTGGAAAATGCAGTTCCTGAGACTCATCGTAAGCATAACCAAAAAGTCTCACCACAGAGTCACAGAAAGGATAGCTCAGGCAAACATGAGGGAAATTGTTTAAGGCAATATTACATAACAGAAGATATACCCACAGAAACTATAAAATATTGATTAGTTGGTAAAATGTGGCATTAATATTAAAAGATTTAATCAATTCCTTGGAAAGCAAACTATCAAAGTCACAAGGACAGAGATTCAAGAAGTATTTCCAGATGTCAGGGATCAGAAACATGAGAAGAAAATGGCAACTACGATACAATACCATGAAATAAATTAGGCAAGTGAATGAAATAAGGGATTACAAGAAATCTACACAGCTTTTTTGTTTTGCTTTTTTTTTTTTTAATTCATAGAGGTTGGTCATAAGTAACCTACCTTAGATCTTCACTTTTAACGTAGAATAGATGAAGCATTATCAAACTGTTCACGCATTTTTAAGATGTTCATAGAGAAGATGCAGGAATAATTTAATTTTGAAAGTTAAATTCTCAATAATTTCTTCACTGATGCAAATTATGTAAGAACAATAAGCAGAGGAGGGAGATACCTTTCTTCAGTGGTAATTACCATGGAAGAGGTTCACATGTCTAAATTCACAGCTATAAAAGGTATTGGTTTATGTAGTAATCCTTTCAGATTGAGAATAAAATAAAATATTCTCCCTCCTAGTCCTGCCCAGAGACAAAGGAAATGCAGAGCCTGATCTTCGCCTGTTGTGCAATTGACTGCACCACCCGTGCTTCCCTCAACCCTCCGGCTGCTCCTGGTCTGGGTTGTTCCTACAGTGTCATGTGATGGTGAACATGCCAGTACTACATGTACTTCATCAGTCACCACCTCACAGCCTCCTCCACAGCACAGGTGACCTCTCTGGCACAGGATGAAACTCATACTGAGAGAAAGAGGACACGGGTAGAGACTGGGGAGCAGGAACCTTGTGCTGTGTTTTGGTCTTGTGGCACTGCAGGCATTTGTGAGTTGGGAGTGTTGTGCATAAAATAATGTGACAGCTGGGAAAGCATAAAGAACACTTGGAACCTTTTTGCATTTCAGACTTCTCTTGTGTGCATTTTGGATAGGCCTGGAGAGATGGCTTGAATAACTTGAATCAGGTTAACCTAAACCATCATTTTTAGAATTAACTACTGCACTTGGGGAGGAAATATTATTATTCATATCTCCATAATAAAGAAATTACAGAATCACAGAATAAACTATATTGGAAAAGACCTTTGAGATCTTCGAGTCCAACCTGTGACCTAACATTACCTTACCAGCTAAACCATGGCACTGGGTACCTCATCAAGTCTTTTTTAAACACCTCCAGGGACAGTGATTCAACCACCTCCCCAGGCAGCCCATTCCAATGTTGAACCACTCTTTATGTGAAGAACTTTTTTCTAATGTCTAGCCTAAACTTCCTCTGGTGCAGCTTGAGGCTGTATTCTCTCATCCTGTCACTGGCCGCCTGGGAGAAGAGGCCAACGCCCACCTGGCTACAGCCTCCTTTCAGGAGCTGTAGAGAGCAACAAGGTCTCCCCTGAGCATCCTTTTATCCAGGCTAAGCAGCCCCAGATCCCTCAGCTGCTCCTTATGGGGCAGTTCTGTTACTTCAACACTATATAGCTACTGTGAGTTTGTTTCCTGAATTATTTTAGAGTCTCTGTGACAAATCAGTTAATCAGCAGAGTATTGGCACCCTGTCACTGAAGCACCACATAATCTGAAATTTGTCTGGGGTATTTGATATTTTTGTTCTCTTCAAGACCTTCCACTATTTCTTCTACTTTTTACCTTATGAAATAGTTTTGTCCAAATGTTCCCCTGTTTATTTTTCCTTTATGAAATTTCTCAGTGGTTTTGAAAATACTCATTATTTGCTGTGTGTAATGACTAAGAAATAGACCAAGTTACAATTTTGTCCATATTTCACAGATAAATAAATAAAATTCAGACAC
This sequence comes from Daphoenositta chrysoptera, assembly GCA_013397915.1. NCBI lineage: Eukaryota > Metazoa > Chordata > Aves > Passeriformes > Daphoenositta > Daphoenositta chrysoptera. The sequence continues at coordinate 146,603 of VZRO01007940.1, read as the reverse complement.
AAGCTCACCAAAGACATTATGTGCAGTATTTTCATAAAAAGCAAAATATAGAACCAAAGAATAGTGGACTGGATGAAAAAATGTCACAGAAGACCAGTATAGCTGCAAAAACAGGCCAACTGCCTACTTGGGGTAGTCTGAGACGACTAGTTCTACATAAAACTCCTTTTATTTTTCTTCATAATACCTACATTTATACATTTGCAATAGCATTTCTCTCAGCACAGTTAGTTTACTAGTTTCAGTTACGCCTGCTGAGGTGATTTTTTCCAGGTTTTTCTGTTCTTTGTCATGTTTAAAATACTTTTGAAATTCACCTCTGGGATAAATTCTGATAGATATATGTAGAGAGAGAGAGAGACAGAGATTTACTTATTTATTTATTCACAAACTCATTTTCTGTATGTGAGACATGAGAATATCAAAAGTAATTTTAAGAGTTGCTTACAGATTATGCCATGGACAAACAGAAAAACAGTTTAGTTCTTCTCATTCCCAAGAACTTTTTGTACCTTTAGGGTATGGTTGTGAAAAGAGAATGTTTATGGATGTAATGTTGCAGACTTGAGCTTTAAATCTTTAATTGTGAACTGCTAAATCAAACTGAGAGATTGCCTCTAGGTCCCTGCCTGGTTTTAATTGCATAGTTTTATTCTGTGGTTGTCCTATTCTAACAATTTCTGCTTTTCCACTCTGAGCCTTTCTGCTGGTTGTTTGAGTGGGGTGAGAAACTGGATATGCTTTGTTCTGCATCTAATTTAATGTGGTTATATTTCTGGAGTTTCATGAAATTCAAAAACAAAAAAATGCGAACTCCTGAACCTGGGATGAGCTAACCCACTGCAGTGGTGTAGTCTGGAGTCTGAGCAGCTTCAATAGTAGCTCTGATGAAAACGACTGGGGTCTTGCTTGACAATATGCTCTACATGAGCCAGGAGAGTGCCCTGACAGGAAAAAAGGCAAATAGCATTCTGGACAGAATTATTAAGAATACTGCTACTGATTATTCCCCTATACATGGCATTTATTAGACAGCACATGTAAACCTGTATCCAGTTTTGTACCACCAACTACATGAAAGATGAGGATAAACCTTGTGTAGTGTATGTAGAAAGATGCTGCGGAGAGTCAGGAGCTGGAGCAACTGACCCATAAGGAAAACCGAGAGGATTTGGGCTTGATTAGCCTGGAGAAGTGATGTGTTAGAAAGGACCTAATAGAAATTATTGAGGGGTTGGAAGAAGGAGACAAGATTTTAATTGCGGGGAGAAAATGTAAACTGGAACAGGGAAGGTCCTATCTGGATTCAAGGACAAAAGAAAAAGAATTTCTGAAGACAATTAAACATTTAATTAGGTTACCAAGAGAAGTCATTGAAACCCTTTCCTGGAAGGTTTTCAAGACCCAACTGGACAAAGTCCTGAACAATGTGGTCTGAATTCAGTGTTAAATCTGCCCTGAGCAGGAGATTGGACTAAAGACTTCCCAAGGCCATTTCCAGCTTGGATGTTTCTGTATTTAAACACCAGTAACAAATTTGGAGTATGTTAGGAAACAGGAAACACATTCCTCTTTAAATAATTGAAGAAAATATTGATTTCTCCATTTGAAAAAGCCTGCTTTGGAAAAAGTCAAAACAGCATGACCTGACAGCTAAGGAAAAGAGTTTTATGAAAACGAGAGGAAGATAAACCGGCAAGAAATTGCTAGGTTTTAGAGCATCATCCTGTTACTCAAATGCAATCTCAAAACTAGCTAATGTGATCCCTCTGAAATATGTTCAGTGTAGTAGAAGCACTAACTGATTTTTCCTATTCCTGTCACGACTTGCGCCTTTGCTTCTTTTTTAATTTGGTGGACATTGTCAATTTAAGAGACCTCCCTTCAGTAAGAGCCCAGGGTCAGTTTTCTGTCCTTTAGGATAGGTTCATTCTGGTAGTTAGCTGCTTCAGAGGCTCCTCCACCCTGCTCTCCCTCTGTCATCCACAACAGAAACATATGGGGTAGATTTCCTTGCACAGCTTTAGTACAGATGTCCACAGTGCACACTTCCATGTCTGACCTGGTCAACCTCCATGAAAGTGCCTCATTATCAGTGGAAATACAAAATCTTGAGATCTCTACAAACCTATTTTAGACTTCTATGTTAGAAGGCACCAAATCTCAGTGCATTCGCTAGAGGGAAAATCCCAATGACATTTGAATCGTGCTCATATTGGAACAGGGGTTTTCATCCCACCTGGAATACAAAAGCATGATCAGTTGTGCTTGGCATCCACATAGCACTCTCAAGCAATTCATGGCTACTAGCAAACTAAGTTAGAATTAAATCTAAGTGCAAAAGAAGGGGAAAGTGTTCGTAAGCCACCAGCATTCCCTCACACATTCCAGGTCCAACTGATGCTGGGCTCGGCCCGTCACCTCTGCAGTAACACTACACTGCAGACCTCGCTCAGCCTTCATTCTAGTTCATGCTCTTACAACAAACAACAGACGTTCTTTTCAGCAAGTTTCCATTGATCTTTGCTCTGTCATTTGTGTTGGATTTTCATGACATAATTAAATATTGTAATTATTTTCTTTCCATTTTTATTAATTTATTTGAATTTGTCTTCCTGGCAACATGAACGAATTAACTCAGTCATTGGCAGACATTCCTTTTTATTTCAGTCTCACCACTGAAATCTTCAAAATACAAGTGAAAACTGGGTAATTCTTCTTCTGTTTGCATCCTCCAAGAAACTAAGCACTGCACAGTTTGTATGTACCTCTCAAATGGCAAACTATGAAAACATTTCTCAGTTTAAAAGCAAAAATGTCCCTCCATGTTGCTCCAATGGTCCACCCTGTAAACTTTTCTTGAAAATATTTTCTCTCTTGTCCCTCATGTGCATTCTTCCCTTAAAAATAGTAATAATAAAAAAACCCCATTTCTTCTGTTTAACAGAGTGTTAATAATACTTTTGGGCCAGCATTAGAATTATTCTTATATATTATTTTGAATAACTGCAGTTAAAATAAGGATTTTCCATCACTTAGGAAAATCACAACAGAAAAGGAATTTTAATTGTTTTTTTTAACTATAAAAACCATTAAGAAACTTTCTGGATTAAAGTAGATGCATTCAAAAGATGGGCTTTCAGAAGATATACGATCACATTTGCAGGAGCTCGGGACCCTCATACCATGAACCAATATGATTTCGCAGGAGCCGTTTATTGTTTTCATTACACCATTTTTATACATTTCTGCAGCTGTAGCTCACACGATCACAGATCCGATTGGATCTCTATGCTGTCCATGCTCTGCATGCACCTTTCAGAGAACCTGATTGGTTCTAGTCCAGGATGGTACCGTCCTTCTTTTTATCTATTTTCTTGCCGTTTTGTTATCCCGTCTTCCAACATCTTCTTTCTCAATTTAGAACAGTTTACATTTCTGTAGCTTCGACGAATTCTTGAGGTCTCTGATAAGGTAGCTGAGCATAACTTGGCTGGGGCATCCTGGCAGAATTTGAGTGCCTTACAACACACATTTCCAAAAGAAAGACTGCTGAGGGTGAAAACATGGCATAAAGGAGAAAGTTGGATTTCCTTGCAGTGAAACCCAGATTTTGCTCTTTTTTGTTGGAATGAAAGAAAAGTAGTGAAAGTAGTCCCAAATACTTGGGTAAAGAAGACAAATACAAGACCTACATGCTTTCTAATGCTCTACATTTCCCCATATATTTAGGGATCACATGTTTTTCCCAAACATATTTTTTCTGTTTAGGCAACACTCCTTGCAGAATACAGAGGAATTTACAGCCAGACAGTCCAAGACATGTCACTTTACAGAAGAGACCAATCTCCTCGGTATCTGCCTTCGGTCTTCTGAGAACAACGGGATCTCCCAAGAGGGTGACTGAGAACAGGAGTCTGGCTTAGTCTAGCTTAGCCTAGACAGAGCATCTTTCCCTAGCCACATAAAGTTAAGAAATGTGACTACCACTTCACAACCTGAACATGTCGCTCTCTCCGTGAGTTGTCTTCAGTTTGCAGGGTGCAAGCTGAGAGAGAAAGTTCACGAATTTCCTTTCCATCATGGAAATACAACATGGTAGAAGCTGAGCAGAACCACAGGGTTGTTGCAACCCACACTCCACCACAAACCACGCTTCCTGACACTTTGCACCAAAATCTTTCAGCCAAATACCAGTTACAACATTTTACATGTATACGCAACAATAAGATATTTCTCATTCAATCAAGGGAAAAAGATGAAGTCACTGGAATCTCTAACATTGTCCTTTGTGCAGCATCACCACCATAAATAACAAAGAACTGTCAGGTTACAACTGTCTACTGGGACATCTCACTAATTCAAGTAAAAGGTTATCCTTTATTCTGAAAAATAAAAAAACATATGTGGGGATGTACCACAGCTGGAAGCTATTATGCAGACCTTGGAAATGATTGTCAGGAGGATATAAGTTAAACAGGTGTATGGTGATGGCTAGGGCATATTACAGATTCATTAAGGTTAGCTTCAGTATCAGAAACACAGAATTTAGTGTTTTAGATATCTAGATCTTTGGGCTTTAAATCTGTTAAGTTGGGTTTGGATTTGGGGCTTTTTTTGAGATCTAGTATTATCTATTTTGATGTACTAAAAGTACATCTATTTTGATGTACTATCTATTTTGATGTGCTAAAGAAGAATGCAGATATAATGAGATCTTCCAAAGATGTGACTGGAAAGATACCTAACGAGCCTAACATCAGCTGATGGGAGCCAATCTCCTAGGGTGTCTTTATCTGGTACCTCACATCCGGATCCCATCTGGCTTCTCCAGATGGTGACTTAGAGTAGACTTAATCCATATGTTTGCAGTCATGGCTGTTCCTCTCCAGTGCCTAAAGTAGTGGCTTCAGTGAGACCAACTGCTTTAGGCTAGGCATAGCTTCAGGGAATACTCCTACAGAAGAAAGTGCAAGATGTTCCTGTTTTCCCCACTGGCCTCAAGGCCAGCTTATCCACATCTTATAAAGATTGTGTAAGATGGAAAAGGCACTCATATAGAAAATTCTTTTCACAGAGGTTAGTGGCAGATATTCCTGCTCAAAGATTGAGCCTCAGCAATTGGAAAAAATTCTGGAAGAAAAAAGATATGATTGTCATAGGATAGCTCATATTAAGATTGATCATTAGTAACTAGTATATAAAAAAACCCCATAAGACAGGCAAATGTGACTCAAGGAGAAGTAAGACAACATATTTTCAGAGAGAAAGTAGTTGCACAGGCCTATGTATAGGACCATATCTGTAACATTATGGTACATCTCTGTTCAGGAATTCTGAACTCCTGCTAGAATAGATGCAGAAAAGGGCAACTAGATGTGGTGAATGAAGAAACTCAAAATCCTTTCTTTGTTCCATCCAAAAGAAAAAAGACAAAGCTGAGATATGATTTCCCTGCAGACATACTTGGGAGCAAGAGAGACAGAGACAGAAGCAGCGTTTGGGGCAATGCTGGCAAAAAATCACTCGATCAGAAGTTGCCAAGTGTAAGTTCAGGCTAGTTAAATCAGAGTTTCTCCAAAGGAGTAGGTTTCAAAGGCAGGCTTGAGAAAGAAGAATGGCTAAATTCCTAATTCATTTTAGTGCATATATAAGCAGGATATTATGATTTGGCTGCCTCCAGGAGTGGAGGACAGCACTTGATGACTCAGTCCTGTGTTTCTGTCTGTCTCCTATTAATCCTTGGCTTTAAAAAAGCAACAGCAAGAAAATACTGTAGCTAGAAGTTAATCCGAAGCTAAAATTTTTTTTCTGCATCAGTTATGTGGGCTATAAATGTAGTAACAAAATAGCAAAAGGTCATGCTTGGCCAGGCTAAAAATATATTCCACACTAAAAGCAAACAGTTACTGCAAGCCATACAGTGATAATCTACAGTTTTTATTGGCCATGGAGATAAAGAAAAGCAAGACCTGGGATACCTGTCAGGATTTCAAGATACTCCCATGTATTTTTACGTGTTTTTCATCTCCATCTTTGCCACTCAAAGTGAAATTGTTTTCAGTTAGGTAATGCTAATTTCATCCTGCTTCTCAGATGTGAATTGTAGAAACAGGAGGCCATAAAGTTTTTGTTTGCTTTGGGTTTTATAAATATTATTATTCAAGTTTTCTGAATATACTAAATATATAAATAAATACATAATACTGAATATAATAAATATCTGGATGGATTGCAGTGAATGAGCTCAGCTTTAGGGGAATGGCTGAAGACCACCAAATGTGTTAGTGCATGCACCTCAGGCTGCAGCTCTACGAGCTGCTCAGGTGAGCAGCTCTGCACTGTGATGGCCAAAGCTGAAGCCCTTCTTTTGCTAAAGCAGCATGGTCTGCTCAGTGGATGACGAGTGATCTGCTAGAGACCCTTTCTAGCAACTGGCTGCTGCAGACAAACATTACTGCACCACGACAGGTCCACATCAGAAGAGAGGCTTGTCTGGCTTCTACAGGAGAAGCCTGCCTGGACACTTGCCAGAGACCTCAGTCCCATATTCTCTGATCCAGCAGAGACACTGGAGAACACACCTCACTTTAAGCATATGAGTGGCCCTATGGACATCAATGGGGTTGCTAATGTGCCTAAAGTTAAATATGTATCGAGTGCTGTGCTGGAACAGGACCAAGGACTCAAAAACTTGCAGGATCAAGGTTTGGCCAAAGAACAGAGAGGATAACGGGACACAAAATCTGAGAGATATTGAGTTGCTCTCATGCCCTTGTGTGTCAGTCCTTCAAGGAAGCAAACCCTGGAATAAACCCCTTAATATAGCAAAAGTTATACCAAAACACTGAAAGATACTGTAAACACTCATTTTGCAGCACACAATGTCTTTTGCTTTTTAGATGGCATTACATTTTAAAGCAGATACAGTGACGTCACTGCAGGAAAACATTGCAAAAACATTGCAGCAACAGGATTTCTTTCAACAGAGGCCTGGTTGACTCACTCTCACAGCTGCAGCAAAGTAGTCCAATGTGTTTCTGGAGAGCATTCTTGCTTGTGAAGTCTTTATTGGGACACTCTGACTGCAGGGAAATGCAGCCGCTTTTCATTTCTTGTGGCAGTCAGAAAGTTTCATTGAATATTTCTGAGCTCTCAATCTCTTCCAAAACACATGCTGAATTTCCTGGCTCTCTTCCTTAAAATCTGGTCTGGGTTTCTACCCCTGTCACCTCTCAAATTACTTTATGAGCACATATATTTAAAAAAAAAAAAGAAAGAAAAAAAGCATTCTGACTTTTTCCAAAATTGATTTTTAATTGTTTTTTCAAACTTTGTGAATTTTTATGTGCACCCATTTTTATGTTTGAATGACCTGTATTCTGAACTTATCACTGGAATACAGCAAAGTTGAAACAGAAAGATTTGTCCTTTTGCTATTAGTAATGCAACACTGCCAACTAGAGGCACTGGTAATGATCAAATTTTTGTCGTGTGGACCACAAGGATAAACTTAAATGGGTTACATACCCATAAATACTAAAAGATCATATTTGCACTAGAGAAATTCCACCCAAGTCCTTCAACTACAGTCGTACTTACATATAATTTCCTTTAGATTTTGATGATTCAGTATGTCATTTATTGAATCCAAGCACCACATTGCATCATCCAGGAACTCAAATATAATCAAGTCAGATTTGGGTTCCTCAAAGAGTTGCTGAGCCATTTTAACAGCTCTTGGAAATAGACCTCCACAAGACATTGTGAGTATTTAAAAAAATTAAAAATTATAACTTTGAGGGCAAAATAAATTCTAGATCTATTCTCAACTCATGATTTCAATAAGACCTCATAATTTATTGGAATAAAGAAATCATAGTCTATTCAGGGGGTCTAAAACACAGTTTCTGTAGAGGTTTTCGGCTCTGTAAGGTGGCATACACTTTGAGGAAGGTGTTTGTTCACAGCGGAAGCAGCAAGATCGAAAACAGAAAAAACATGTCCTTGACCAGAAAGGCTCAGCTACCGCCTGAGCCATGCGGTTCCCGGAGGTGTCTGTGGTTGTTAATTCGCTGCACGAGCGGGGCCGGTGCAGAGCTGCCGGCGTGGGTGCACCAGGCCCGGGGCGGGGCCGCCTGGGCCCCGCGGCGCGGCCCCCGCCATGCTCCCTGTGCCCGGCCCTGCCCACCGTGGCGGGGCACTGCGGGCCGCAGCTGCCCACAGTGCAGCCAGAGGCAGCTGGCACGGAGAAGGACAGGCTTCTTCTGCAGGTCCTCATGCCAGCCAAGCTCCGAGGAAAGATCCACGGGCATGGAGTGTGCTGTACCCTCCTCTGGGCTGGCAGTGTCTGCCCTGAGGGGCACCAGCAGCTTGGGAGGCCAGAGAGGCTTCCCACGCTTCCTCTGGCGTGGCTAGAACCACACTGTAAGAGAAAGATCCGCTGGTAGAAGGGCAAGTCCTGCCTGCCAGGGCTCTCACAGCATTAAATAAACAGTCCAGAACAGTTTGTACTTTTAGACTGAAGGAAGGAGCCAACAACATCTAGTGCTGGTTTCCTTTTATTTACCAAAACACATTTATTCCGTAAATCTCAGCAAAATTCATGAAAAATAATAAATTACATTTTTCCCCTTACAGTCTTCAAAGCTTTGCATCTATAAAAAGTTCTGGGAAATCCAAGAAGCCTAGAGGGCAGGAAAACAATCTTGTTGGGAGGTGGGAGCCAGTAGACAGTAGTGACTCACGGCAGCACAGAGCTGCAGAGCAGCTGAGAGCGAGGTGTCAATGAAGCCTGGAACCAAGTTTTCCAGGGGCTGTACCATAGGGCAATTTTAAGGATGGAGCGTCTAGTTTCCAAAAAAATGCAGAGAAAACCTTGGAGGAGTTGGAGGTGACAGTACTGGAATAAGTTGAAGGCTTAGAAGTGAAAGCATGGACATTGGCCTGGGAAGCAGAGAATAACATTTGCAGCCAGTACAAACCACTGTAAAAACTAATTCAATAATTGCTTTTCCAGTTATATTATTATGCTTGTGTTCCATAACAATGTCTTTACAGGACTACAAAGCTAAAAAAGTGCAATGGTCGAGTGAAAGCAAACAACCGGTGTGCAGGTAACAGTGGAGTGATCTGTTAACTTGAGCAATACCTAGAGCTCAGCTGTTAGAGAAGGGGGTGGGGGGAAAGCACGTCTGTTGTGTATCAGCCTGTAATATCGGAAGAACTATTTCCACAATCATGACTATTTTGAAAGACACACACAGAAACAAACCAGCATGTCATATCTAGATTTCTTTAAATGACTTTATTGAAATGGTCCAGAAATTGATTTTTGGCTGTCAGTCAAGACCTAAGCCCAATGGACATTTGCAGGGTTTTTCCACTTACTCCTTTTACTGTTTGGCAGTGAAAGCTAATGCTCAGCAGTCTAAGCCCCAAGAGTAGTTCTCTGCTCTGGTACCATGTACTGCTTAAATGTGCACTGAGGTCCAGACTCATTCCACACCAAATATAATTGTTAGGAGCCAGAAGTACCTCCCATCCATGAAAAATATGTGTTCTGCGAAGCTTTCCCATATTGTTTAGTGTAAAATTTGTTTGGGCATTTGTGGTGGTGCATCTCTCCCCTCCAGGCCACACTATGACCTCTCTATGTGATCTCCTAATTAATTTTGTATTGATTTGCAGAGGCACATTGATCACGTGTAAAAGTCTTTGGCAGAATTGCCAATAGAGGTTGCAGGAATGACGCTGAATTGCAGCTGTCACAGGAGCTGTGATCTCATCCCTTGCTCACACAGGAGCTAAGGCAGAGCTGGACAGAGTAAGATCTTCATCAGCAACCTCATTTGTGTAGCACTCTGTAAAGTAGAATTTAAAAGTCTGTTTCACTTTTCATAAATGGGCTACACATATGAATACATACCTAAATCTGCTGCTGCATGACTCACACAAAAGCAGCAGCTTGAGATTCCAAGTGCCAGTTATTCTGCAACATCTTTCTCTCTCTAGAAGTCTGTCGTCTTCACATACTTTACTGCTGCCTTGTTCTGCCCTATTTTTAGGTAGAAAATGATTACTTTATTATATTTCCTAATTTTGACTTAGATATAACTGTGTATACACGGTTAACCCATAGCTATATCTCCAAAATTAATCTTTAGAGTGGAAGAGGAAAATGGAAAGACTTTCCACCACCATTACCCTGGAGACCAAGCTGGCCAAGTTCAATGAGTGAGAGCACACTAGTTCAGTGAGTGAGTGCAGAAGCGTGTGCTCTGCACTGCAGAGATTCAGTGTCTGGCTGGAAACTGCTGCTGCACAGGTTGGTGGTTTGACTGCCAGGCAGCACAGACTGTGCCTGAGATGGAGCTCTGGCTTCACACTCTGTTCATGTGTGGATCCTGAACATATGCAGAAGAAATCAAGGAGAGGCAGCTGGTAAGATCCACTTAGCAAGCAGTGACTGAATAGGAATACTGAAGACATCCAGCTTGGTTTTATAAATTATTACAGTAATTTTCTTTCAGCATTAAACCTCGACAAGGTCTTTTTGACCAGAGCTGCCAATCTCTCTGTGGCAAAACTGACAAAGGCTGAAATTCTGACCTTCAAATACAGACACAAATTGCTGAACATGATCCTGCAAAAGGGAACTCACAGGTAGCTCAGCACTAATTTTAGTCTGGTTGATTGAATGTCTACCCTGTCATGCCTTACAATAATAAACCTGTGCCATGAAAAACACAATACCTCAGAGCAGAAAAACAAATATCTCAAAATTACTTCAGTAATTTTGGAACAAATCTCTATTTCTAATTGTAAGAAGTGTAACCATACAGTCCATATAAACAAATACATGGGAAAAGAAGAACCAAAAGCTAATTGCTTCTGATTCCCCTGCAAAATCTATCCAAGGAGGAGGAAAAGGGTGATCCAGTTCATTCCTTCATTGTGCAAAGGTGATGAATAAAGGACTCTGCTTTTCTTCATCAAGTTCAGTAAAATTATATCAAGCATCACGTCCAAAACACCAGGCATTTTTAAACTACAACTCCCAGGAGCAATAATCAGACAGTTTAAACCATATTCTTTAAATAAATAATTTTATTTCCCTCTCAAAAAAATAGTTTGTTTTACTTGCTAATTACACTTCTCTACACAAAGTAGCCCTTGTGTCTTCCTATTAGGTTCATTCCTATCTTCAAGCATCAGTGAACTCTGCCATTCTCTGGGAACAAAAGCACCTACAGTTCCAGCTTTCATTGGTGGTTTCTTTTTTCACTGGACGTAAGCCAGACTCAAAGTGTTTGAGGGGGGAAGTAGCAAACACACATAAGCCACTATTTATTTCCAATCCTCATACAAGACACCTGATACAAGCCAAGATGAAGAGAAATGCAGGGATTCGGTGTATAAGCATGGGAACTCACAAGAGAGAAAGTTGGAGGCATGGCAGAAAAGGAAGGGGGAGGGTGGAAACACATTCATTTGGTTTTCAGCTCAAAGGTTCCTCTCATTTTTTCCCAGGTGAATGTGCTGTTGTTGCTCCAGAGAGACCTGGGCAGCTCAGGTGTTCTGTGCTTAAGTCACTGATTTTTAACTAACAAGTTCCAGGAAAAGGACCTTCAATCAGGAGAACTGGTCTCTGCTGGTGAGCAAGTATTTCTCATTCTTAACTCTCCTTTAGTACAGCAACAAAGTTTGGTTCACAAATACCTTACAAGCCTAGTTATACAAAAAGACAAATGATAGATGCATAGAGATTAGCTAGCAAATGTTTGTTCTGGCAGGGAATTGAAGACAATCTATGTGGTGTTGGCTTTTTTTTTCTCTGAATCAATTAAATAACATTGGATCATGTAGCATCAAAAATACGGAATATTAAATTAAAACTGCCTCCAGCTGCAGTTCCAAAGTCCTCTCGATTTTCAATAGGATGCTAATTAATTATTAAGCTTCAGATGATTATACCTGTGATTTAAAGAGATTAGCGCTTTGATTTTTTTTAGGAATACATCATGAAAGAATACTTCTTATGACAAAATGACAACTCTTTTTTTTTCCTAACTTTTGCGTATTTTATTACACAATTTTTTCTCCAGCCACCTGAATAGAATGCATTTCTCTTATTGAGATTACCAGTTATTGGAAATGGAGGTTTAATTTGTTCTCAAGAAATTTAACTGCTAACAGTGATTCTGTGATGTTAAGAGGCTCATTAAAACAGTATTTTCATGCCTCTCAGTCCTAAAAAGTATTAAGCATTTTCTTTTGCTGGTGCTCAGGGCTGTAATTCCGCACTAATATCACTTTTAAATTCAAGTTAGAGATTTTCTTTAGCAGTACAGGCACTAATGTCTTGGAGGATTTGAGGGGGATGGGGGGGAGTGTTGTTGTTGGTATTATTGTTCATTTGGTTTGGAGTTTTTTTATTTAAGTCAAAGTAATTTCTCAGTTGGGCATCCTGGTAGCTCCGAAAGCTCAACCCCTGAAAAGTGGAATCTCCAGTGAGAAAACTGAGTAATATCCTGGCCTACATGCACTACATTTTTTAACTCAGTTGAAGCCATCTGATATCCACCTGAATGTCAGAGCTTTAATGCCTAGAGGTGATTGTACTGGCAGAAAGTAGGCTTATCAATTAGAAACAGTTTGGCTTAGTAATGCTTTTTATCCACTCTTGCTTTTGTTCTCTGACTTTTATCAAGGTCAGAAGTTACTGAATTTCTTATAATGATCTTTGTCAGGAGGAGAATACTGAACCAGCCAGAAACGCAGATGAATTGTTTTATTCAGAAGGAGTTGAGCTGAAATTCAGTGTAAAAACTACAATGAAAAATGGGGAAATTTTTCGAGTTCTTATCATGAGAAACAGCTGAAAATCTCTTTGGCATTTATCTCACATGTCTTTAACATCCTGGCTCACAGAGTGGAGACTTAAAAAATTACCACAATTTGAACATTTTTGATGGATTTGACAATTTAAAGATTATTATACTTGGAGGCAAATACTTGCTAATCTTCCTACTTTATTAAGAAGAATATTATGAGACATCTTTTGACAAAAAAGCTCTGAATTAAAAAGAAATAAAAATCCCATGCAGTTGCATTTCACTGAAATTAAAAAACCTGGAGCAGTGTCTTGAAATTGTTGTGATCCAGTATTACAACATTGTACTAGTTTGTGAGAATCACATGAGAACAGTACCCTGCAGCCTAATTTTGACAGCTGAGAGTAGTGTTGCACAGTACAATTAAGTACCTCCTGTCTGCATTTTCCTTATAAAGGCAAGAATTTCTAGAAATAACCAAAAGTGTCTCAGAAGTGCAGATTTTTAGGATGCCACTAACATACTGCATCAGGTGTCAAATCCGTGTGACTAAAACTCTTTCTTTGTTTTCCAGTTACCTTGCTGCATTGGGAGGGAAATAATGCTCCATTCTACATTGGCCTTGTTCCTCCTGCTAATTGCAGTCACTTCCAACCTTGCAATGGCAATTAAAAAGGAAAAACGAGCACCTCAGACACTGTCAAGAGGTATTGTATATGCACTGAATGTAGTTATCTCCTTACCTCACCATTTAGACCAGAAAATGTTTTTATTTTGAATGAACATTTATAGAATGTATATATATACACATACATATGTATATATGAAACATACATAAGAATGCACATTTATACTTAGTGAGGTGCATTTCTTTAATGTTAAGTTACACTCTAAGTAATACATATTCTTGTTTCATGTTATTTGATTCCATCAGTTTATTCTCAAAGATATGACTAAGGGCCTCATATAACCTGCATAATTTATATAAGTCATAGTGATCTAGTAGAAGCAAATAACCTAAACTGAGTCTCTCAAATCAAGATGTTCATGTAGGACTATCAATGAAAAAATATTCTTTCATAGATTGTTTGAGAGATATTTTATTATTGTAACCTACCATAACTTCAGTTGCTATGGAACAAATATTCTACAGACTCATTTTCGTACACAGAACAAAAGTTTGAAACTCTGGTGGAGTTTTCTGCATGCCTTTTTTTTTTTTGCTTTTCATCAGATATTCACTGCAAAACATGACTGTATAATTCACTCCCCTGTGGTGCATAATTTTTGACCTGGATGTTAAATAAAGACCCTGTTTGAATTTATTTATCTCTGATCAATCCTTAGAAGCAGAAAAATAACTTAACAAGGTCTTTTCCCCTTCCCCATCTGTATTCTACTTTTGGGACTATTCAACAAAAAAAACTCCATCTCCCTTCCTGAATTCTTCTGCAGGCTGTGCAAAACTTGCAGATCCCACATCTCACATCTGAAGTTTCCCTATCCTGGCAAAGTTGCACATGTCTCAGAGGTTCCATCTGAGCCTAATTGCTCTGAGACCACTTGACAAAATCATGCAACACCTGGACAAGCCTAAGAGAAATTTCGAAACACTTTTTGTAAGCAGTATCCCTGGGGAAAGGCTATAATCAGTCTGGTATGTATTGCCTAGCTTGCCTCAGTCAGGATTTATTTTTCCCAGTAAGCCTAAATGGACAAAAAAAATAACAAAATCCTTTACATTCTGTCACTTTGGGAAAAAAAATTAAAAACTCAAAAAACTACAAAGCAGTCACAGAAAACAGATGTAACTTTTCTGATTTCAGGCCTATTGGGATGCCTTGAGCACTTGATCTGTAATTTTCACAGACCAAAGCGGAATACTTCAATGTGCTGCCAAATGCCCCTTGCTGACTCCTGTGTGCAGTTCCCTGCATCAGGAGCTGCCAGCAGCTGGGGTTGGAAGGCTCTGGTCAGCATGCCAGAGTCCTGCCACCAGCCAGACAGACCTGGGTACTGAAAGGAAACATGGTCTAGAAGCAACACAGCAATTGTCCTGTGAGAAATCCAACAGCAGATCTGGGCTGGTCCAAGCACTGTCCAGACAGCACAGAAGAAACAGAGCTGTAACCTGGTCCAGGTGCAGAAATTGTTCTACAGTTCCCATGAGAGCTGTCATGAATGGAGCCACAGTGCCTAGAATGCAGGAATCTACTATACAAGGGCTGACATCCTTGGGATATGAAGGCATAAAACCAAGTGGAGAATTTGCTTTTTTGATATCTGTGTATACCCAGCTTCAGATAAGCTATGGAGATGATGTTGTCAGGATTTTGTTTCAGTGGAGATTTTTATTTAACAGCCATTCCTTTATTGAATTATTTAATTAGACAAAGGGCTTGCAACTTCAGGGATTGAAGTTACTTTGGAATTAAGTGTATATTCCAAGATTGTTATAATGTCATTCATATTAAAGTTGATCTTATTTGAGCTGTCATATTTTATTTTTCTCTCATTCTATCCCAGCTTCTCTTTAAGTTCCAGGGTCTACATGAAAATCTGAGCAGACCCAAGATAGAAAGGACTTGGATGCTGATTTAGGGACCTCTGAGCATTTAGAAAGATAACTAAAAAGTCTGTCAAAGGATTTGAAATGGATACACAACCAGCTGAGTTTTTTGGGGGTTTGGTTGTTTGGTTGAGGTTTTTTAACCTTTCAGTGTATCTATTGGGAGATGCAAAATTACCATATCCACAATGTTAGAGAACCCTCGACTAAAAACCCCAAATCTTATTTGTGTACAACTGTTGATATACATTCCAAAAAAAAAAAAAAGGAGAAAAAAAAAGGAGAAAAAAATGGAATTTGTTATGAGTTACTTGCCTGACCAGCAGCTAATCCTTTTATTTCTAGGGTGGGGAGATGAAATTACGTGGGTACAAACTTATGAGGAAGGCCTTTATCAAGCAAAGAAAAGGTAAGAGATTAAAAAGTAGCATGAAGACAAAGTTGTTGCTCCATCTTGCTGGAATATACAATAATGAGACAGAACAAAGAAACACCATGAGAGCTGATCTGCAGACCACCCAGTTAAATAAAACAGACTCCATCTATAAATAAAAGGCCTTGTAGGGCTCTTATAACTCTGAAGTAACATCATGGGCAAATAGTGTAATGCTGTCATTTCTTTGCCACAAAAGCAGTGTTGTCATTTGAATTATCAATCATAAATAGACACCATAATTTTTTAAATTACATCTATTATGTTTTAATATCATGTACTTCTGATTACTTCCTTGAAATCAGTTACATTTACTCTTGCATGATGATCTACTGCCTTTGATGTTTCCCCCAGCTCTTCAGTAGTTGGATTATGTTCATGATATATTTTCTCACTATCTTGGTAGAAATGGAAGTTCCAAGCTCAGTCCTCTCTGAGACTCAGCTGCAAATATATTTGAGAATTCACAACAATACTTCTTTAAATATCTTTTACAGTTCATTGTAGATCACAATAGTGTAACATGAGCTATTGCTAAATTGAAGGCAAATTATTTTTAAAACAAAAGACAATTAATTTCATGTATGCTGTGTGAAAATGGTTAGAAATTAACAACTCCTGACATTGAAAGCAGACAAAGCATTAGTAATGACCTGCTGAACAGTAAATATAGTTTAAAAAAATACGTGAGAAAATGTTTATGTTTTGACATCCAAAACATAAAATTTTAATAATTTATCAAACTATTTATAGAAGATAAATAATATACTATATACCAGTTCAAGAAAGCTTAAAACACTAGAAAATTTTCATGGGAAGTATTTGATGATAAACCCAATCTTGTAAAATCTATTTTATTTCAATTCGTATGTATTATTTTTATTTTCTTAATCCTGGAGAAATTCACATCCAAGAAACATTAAATACCTATTGTCTGATTATTTACTACCTGAGAATGAAATTATGGTGGATCTGTTGTTTCTTTCTTCTAGAATCTCTTACTATAGACGGCCTATTTAGATGTAGAAACTCTGTTTCTCTATTTCTTTCTTTTTTGAAGTGTTTATTCTCTTTTCCCTTGCTCAGAAATTTCTGTTATATTTTACAGAATGTCTATATGGTTTTATTGTGGGTTAACATAAGATTAAATGCAATTTGCCTTTTTCAGTCTGCTAGTAAAATCATCCATTTGAATATATGTCAAATGACCTAACTACATCTTTTATTATTATTTATAAAGTAACAAGCCACTGATGGTAATTCATCATTTGGAAGACTGTCAATACTGCCAAGGTAATTTTGATTTCTTTTGTGTTAAAAATTTGTGAATATTTTTATAAGAAACTAACCCTATCTGTATATTTACATTGCACTTACTGAAAATTATTCAGAGAAACAGGTAAATGAAAATGTATCTGAAAATTGAAGAATTTATTACCATTATTTACAAAAACTCCACTACAAAACTACTCAATAAAGAACATGAAAAATTCCCAGTGCTGCTGTACTGATATCCCAAATGCAGCACTCATCAGTTTAAATTAAGAAGTACAGATTTGCTACTGACTCATTGAACAGATTTAATATTGTTTAGCTCTCCTGAAATGGTAACTAAAGAAGGAGGCAAGGACAGGGCTGCTGAAATTGATCTAACAAGAATTTTCTGAGAATAATGCACTTTTGTCAAGCCAAGACATGGTATCCATTGAGACAACAGGCTTCATAAATACCAGAAGAGAGCTTCCATTTTCATAGCCAGAGGTTGTACAGCCATAGGCCAAAAAACCCCCAAAAGCAGAGACAGAGCCCTTAAGTGTCTCCTCAGGAATGTGAATCAGCAGCGACAGGAACAATATGGCTCAGTCTCTGGCCAATGTGGTGCCCAAAAACAGATGGAAAGGCAGAGTTTGAGATGGATTTCAAAGTGATCCTGTCTTTTCTAGCACTGAAGAAAGCTTTTGCAGAAAATGAAGAAATACAGGAAATGGCCCAAAATAACTTCATTATGCTGAATCTAATGGTATGAAGGGTTTGGGGTGATGTGACTGGTGTATTTTCATGGTCTGTGTTTTGTCTTTCTTTGTCTTGCTTTTCCATGTCATTTTAGCTACTATATCTGACATTTTAGTTATGTAATAGAGGCATTTGTGCATGTGTATTCACACAGAAGTAGCACCTATTTGGTTTTTTTCTTCTGGTAAAAGGTTATTCACAGGTGGTACTACTTCAGCAAAGTTTACAGAAATATTTTAACAACTAGCTTTAATTTTTACACCAGCATGAAACCACAGATAAAAACCTGTCACCTGATGGACAATACGTGCCTCGAATCATGTTTGTAGGTATGTAAAATATTTATGTATCGTCAAAGTTGTGGTATCTGAATTATGCCACTGTCCTCCTTTGAGGGCATCAAAAAGATTCATTTTGCCAAAGAAAATCTCTCTGCCTCTGTTGCATACATTGACTCTTGCAAACTTCCTCAGATTACAGATGTGTCCTGGGGGTACTAATTTGGGCTTGAGAGCAAGATGCTTAAAAGTCTGTTAATATCTGGGCTTTTGCTCTCTGTGCTTCTTGCTAGTTTTGTTCCAAGACAAAGGTTACTGAAAAAGTAAAATATCTGACTGAATGTAGATTTCTATAAAGTGGACATTACCACAGAATAAATCAATGGTCAGTGGCATCTAAGGAACGATTTACCCCATTGTAATGCTGACTTCTGGAACAGATCAAACTAATTATGCCCCAGAGTGCCTGTTCCTTTTCACTCACTGTACAGGGAGCCTGGAGTGCCTTGCTCCGTGATGGCATTCAAAGTTACACCCACAATCAGACAGAGAGCAGTGTAGTTACAGCAATCAGAAAATTAACAAAGAACTTGGAAGGGTAACTGAGAGAAGAGATGTCCACAACAACTTTTTCCCATTCTGGGAACATTAGGAATCAGAAGATTTTCATTATGAAGGCTCTAGGTAAGTCATGTTATCTATTGCTGTAGATACGCATGACCCTCACTGTGAGTGTATCCAGTCAGATCAGCCTCTTCTGATGTAGACTCAGAACCTGTAAAACAGGATATTTTTCTTTAAGTATGAATGAAATGCACGTGTAACCTAGCACTTAAAAATAGCTGTGCAGTATAAAAATGAGCATTAGCTTTTGTTCGGGATTTCTCCCAGTAAAGAGCAGTTGGTTGGAACAGAGCGTGACGGCCTCGTAATTGCTGCATTGATGAAATCAGAAGCAGGGCTGCCAAAGTAATGCCATGCCATCACCCTCAGCTGTTGTGAGAATGGAAGGCAGTATTTAATCCAAATACTTTTTCAGACCCATCTCTCACAGTAAGAGCTGATATCACAGGAAGATATTCCAACCGGCTTTATACTTATGAACCACAGGACATGATGTTCCGTAAGTGCCCTCTTGCTGTGCTACTTTGCATTTCAAATTGTAAGCAGCCAGATACCCCTCATCCCCATCACTTGTGCTTGAGAATCCATTAGGGTCTCAAAGTAAAGAATAAATCCCATGTGAGAGCATTTGCAATCAATTATAATGGTCTGACCTGTTCTAGCAAAACAATCACACCCATTGTCCCATTGAATTTACTGGGACTACTCAAGTAAGAAAAATTGAAAGATCGTGGGTGAGAACCTTCAGGATCAAGATCTGAGCAGTTTTATGGAGAACGGTGAAAGTCACTATGCTCAAAAGTATCCAGCTGTACAATGTAAATAGCCAGTGGTGGGAGGGAATCAGTAAAGAATTGCTGGCGGTTACATCCGTAGCCCTAACATCCATATTTCAGAAAGGAATGTGATCCTTCAGGTTAAGCCAGTTCTTACTCTATGCCATCTATTTGACACCAATGTAGTATCTGGCCACAAATACACACATCACATCTGATTACCAGGCTTGCTGCTGAGAAATTAGGGAGTTGAAAGGAGTCTTGTCAAATCCCTTAAGTTAAACATTTTGATTAATGAATTTTTTTACTTTCTGTTTTAGTATCAATAACAGAATTTTCAAAACAGAAATCTCTAAAATAAAATGTGTGACCATAAATCAATTTCAGTGTGAATAACTTACTAAATCAAACTAGTTGGCACTTTTTTAAATTGTACAAATGTACTTCTAATACATTTTCATAGTTCTTACTTATTTTTCTTTCAGTAATAGAGAACATGAAGAAAGCACTACGCCTCATTCAGACAGAATTGTAACCAGCAGCAGTGAAATGACCATTACCTCTACGAGGTGAAGCTGCACCTCTCTGTCTCTACCTGCAAATTGAACTTTTACCAAGCAGATTTGGTATATCAGATTTCATAAGAAATGTATATTAAAACTTGGAGAACAAACATAGGTCCCATTTGGAAAACAAGAGGAGAAATATATTAAACACTTTGAAATTAATTATCTAAATAACTGAAGATGATGGTTTCAAGTGCAGCAAATTCGAGCTGTATTTTAGCAATCCAATTATGACTCTATTAGGTCAGCTATGACTTCTGAAGAGGAGTTATAAACAATCTTTTTGATGTCTATTTGCAATCTATTACATGAGTTAATAGCTGCATCTTCCTTCCCCATTTTAACTTTTATTGCCAGAAGCTTATTAATTCTTAGTGCACCCCTGCTTTATACAGTTATTTCTCAATAAAGGCAAGAAAACGTTGCTGTCAAATCAGACCTGAAAGTTCATGCTATAAATTTTGGAACAGCTTACAAAAAAAAAAAAAGACCACACCAAAACAACAGTGTATAACCCTTTAACTTATGTTGTTGTAGCTGAAAACAGAGCATGTGGTCTCAGTGAGGTGATAATAATCAAAGGGCAGCTACAGGTTTTGCTACAATAAAGACACAGTGAAGCAAGAGAGATGAAAGGAGATAGAGCCAGAACTCCAGTCCTAAGGCTAAGTGATGCTAAAGTCTGGCATGGGAAAAATGAGGAGGTTTATCCTAGCTCTTTTCATTTAAATGGCACTTGAGTTATGGGACGCTCACCCCAGGTCATTCCCTCGTTTTCTGTAGCATTGCACCATGAAGGTGGCAGCTTATTGAGGGAATCTGGACAAACTAACTCTTCTCAAAATTTCCACAGGATCACTGTATGCACGGGTAAACACCTGTTTTGAGTAAAAAGCTAAAGTCGGTTGAAATGGTTTATTATCCCAGTAATGTGTTTTTTGTTAGAGCAAAATAGTCATTAATTCACCTGCAATAGGAGCATGTATGTTGTGTTACATGTAAAACACCTGTGTCATTGTTTGTGCCACCTGCCATTTGCTGTGATGCTGCCTGAGTACATATAATAGATGAAAGGAGGATCTCTGCAGGAAAGATTTGCTAATTCACAATACCTTGTATTAATACGTCATGAGTGAGTTATATTGCACATATCCATGTCTTCATAATTATGTAAAATTTGCATATAAGCATATATTGCAGCAGTGGAGATAAATGGCCTGTACACTCAGAGAAAAAATTTTTGTTTCAGTCATTAGCGATGTATTGTCTTTACAATCTGTATGATGTTTTTAACCTGTGGGAAAATGCTAGAAGTAAAATTAAACTGCAAATCTCATTCCTTTGATTTGTGCTCAGCTCTGCTCATTTATGTCTTTAACTATTCCAGATTTGGCAAGATTTCCCAGTCTGTGGTCATACCTTCTTTTGAGCATGCCAGAGATATTCCGGGGGAAGGAATGCAAGCTAGATGCCAGAGATGACCCAGGGTAGCCATGACAGCCATTCATCTTGCTTTTCTCCAGGCTAAACAACCCCACACTGGAGGTCTGGACACTCATCTGCCTTGTTGGCCTTCCCCCCAGCTCTTACCCACAAACACCCAACCCTGTCACCACCATCACCAAGCTTTAGGCAATCAAAACTCCCCAATATATGGAGTTACCCCACAGCCTCCCCTTCCTTGCCTGCCCCTTTTGAAGAGTTTATAGCCATCCACTGCAGCACTCCATTTGTGCCAGTCATCCCACCATGCTTCCATGGTGGCAACCCACACCAGTTTTCCTTCTTCACAGTGGCTTCCAATTCTTTCTGTTTGTTGCCCATGCTGTGTGCACTGTGTAGATGCACTTCAGTTGGGCTATTGATCCTGCTGCCTTTTTGAGGGGAGAAGCCCTAATTCCTACATGACCATTCCCAGGCACTTCCATGGTTTCTAACATCAATAACTCCTGTGTCTTTGCTGCCCCATGGCTTTATCCCCTACCTCCACTGAGAGGGCAGACCAAAGGACCTCAGTGGCACACAGCCTCTCAAACATTTGTGTGCCACTACCAGACTTAACTCCAGTTAAGTTACTGTTTTTATCCCTTTCCCTCTTCAAATACAGTTTAAAGTTCTTTAGTCCTTTAGTGGATCCATTCATAAGCAAAGAGGTGGCTGTCAAGAATGCACAAAGCTGGAATCCCAAAGTATTTGTGATACAGGACCACAGTCCAGAGCTTGCTTGATCTCAGGAAAGCTAAACTCCATAATCTGTCTCACCTCAGTGCTGTAAAAGGAAAAATATGGTTGAATTACTACTTATTGGAATTGTGGAAGAAACAAGTAATTGAAGCCCTGGTCCTGGAAAGCTACCGTTCTGCTTATTTTTGGCATTTGATAGTAAGCCAGCAGACAGGAAACAAACTTTATGAATTAAATAAAATAAATAACCAAATTTTCAGAACAATACAATGATCACTGACTTAATTGTCAAACGAAAGTTAGATTTACACTGCAGTGAATGTTATTTTAACATCTGAAGAAAATCCAGATTAATTTCCAAAGGTATTATTGATAATGATTGCATCTATAACCTAGAAAAATGTTTGTTATTGTGGAAGTTTATAACAGTTTTAACAAACCACTCATTCAAGCAGAGAGTAGCCACTTTCCAGAGATACCACAGGCACATGAGTTATGCTGTGTCAGATGAAATTTATTTGCAAAGTAACTAAAGGGGATTTCACCCTCTTCTTTGCCTTCTCTAATCCCCATAAGTACCATGCTGAAATCTGTTCCCAGCCATAGCCTTCAGAAATGGGACTGAATCTTTGAGATTCTTAAAGACTCAGATCCAGTCCTTTTGGTGGAGCTAGATATTCAGGTAAAAAACACCCTGTATGCACATATTTTTTACTCGCAACTTAGTTCAATGCTCATCCTTAATTTTGGAGCTGCTACTACATTTCTGCCTTCTCTTTGAAGACAGTTTTGCCAGGTAATATTTCTCCTGATAGAACAGAAATTCAGATCTCAGATTAAAGTCTCATTGCTTTGAGATAATAAGTCTGTAACCTATTCAATAACAGACATAACATGTTCTTTCCCCTCTTTTCCTCTGAAATGAATGGCACGATAATCTGCTCCCTCTTTTATTCCCTGCTTTTCTGCTTGCATGCCACAGACATTTACTCATAATATTAGTAGGCAGATTTTTATTTACACTCTTTACATTTCCCTGTCTTAAGGAAGGAGTTGGAAAATGTTCCTTTTGTTCCTTGGTTATCTGGAACTAAACCAACTAGGTTAGAGCTGAAGGAAGAGAATAAAAGAATGAAAATGTGAGTGTGAGAGACAGAATAAATTCAGTCAGAGAATAAGGACCAATAGATGAGAAAACCTACCTGTGTAGACTGTGTGCTTTTAGAGAATTCATAACCTGTATTCTCTATTTTTAGATATTAATATTCACATGGGCATAATGCGGCGTCACCTGTGGAAGTCCATGTTTCATACAAAAAGATTTCTCTGAGTTTTGCTTTGGGTATGAACACAGCACATTCTGGGACGCAAACTTTACTGCCACCTGTTCACATATCCATGTCTACTTTACTGTCTGGACTTATCTGGTGTAATCAGACCAAGAGCAGACAAACAAACGTGGACTTAACGTCACTGAGGTGAGGCTCGGGAGTCTGAGAACTGACAGAACAGGATCCTCCCCTGTGTATCCGTCTCAGCACAGAAGGGCGTTGCCTTTTCCAGGCAGATGGCTGATCTATTGGTCTGTGGAGCTAAAACATTTTCCCATGTGCAAATATTTGCGCTTGACCAGAACAAAAGAAAAGGCACCATACCTTTGTGTACCGTGGAGGTGAGAGACTGTGGGACACCTCAGCATTTAAAATGCAAAAGTAACTTGATCTTGCAGAATAAGACTGATAAAATTTGGCTTGTTTCATGTACCACACGTGTTCTTGCCAAAGGCTGACACAGAGAAATTTCCAAATGCTGAGGTGTCCTCCACAGGATCAACCGTCACCGATCTGCTTCCTTTTGTTTGTTCCTTTATTCAAATGGATGTACAGATCGACAGTACAAGTCAGAAGGAAATAAATAGTCTCCATGGCAATTAAAAAGTCCAAAACCTCCAAATAGAAGGCGAGGAATATTTACTTTTCCACCAGAAAATCTATAGAATTTGCAGTCTATTAATTCCTTTTCCTTGCTGCTCAAGATGCTCATGCAATTCATCACTTGTCATCTTCTGTTGCTACCATGCATTATAAAATAACTGACCCCTAGTCACTAAAAGTGGATCTATTTCCACAGACTGTTTTCTCTTCAGAGGTATCAGATATTTGCTGATCCCTTTAGAATCAGAGAAGACACACAAAAACAGCAGCTTCCCCTATCTTTGTGCAATTAGAAAAAACCCAAATAAGCAGAATCATCTTTTAGTTCACACTGCCATATCAAGAACTGCATTTTGAAATTTCCCTATAATGCCAACTCCAGCAGACATTCATCAAGTCACCCTCTGTACATGTCTAAGTATGACTTGGAGAAAGAGAAAAACACCATACACAGTGACTTTTAAGTTTATAAGACTCAAAAGACAACACCCCATATGGAGTGTGTTGGTGCTTAGACTGTGTTACCGTTTCAGGAAAGAGCCTAAAACTACTTCAAAAAGATCTACTGTGTCTTCCTTTCTGAGGTATCACTCATTACTCCTTCACACAGCCTGTCTGCATGTCCCCAGGTGATTGTTTGTAAAAGGCTGGCACACAGGAACCCACCCTGCTATTTAGCACTCAGCCAGCTGCAGAGAGACAAGTTCACGGATGTATAAAAACCACCGACTTCACTGCTTATGTTCACATACCGGGAAGAGATCAGTGACTGCCTGGAGAAGAAGCTACACCCTACAGTGAGGAATATTGCACAGGATGGAGGGAAAAGTAGCCTTGCTCTGCTAAGGGTTTTTTTTGCTTCAAGCCTACAAGTGGTTGGGGCTGTGACTTTACACAGTACTTGAGCATTTGTATCAGAGCATAAGAGTGGAAGAAGAGCTCGCATCTTCCAGACCTCCACTGCTTCACTTGGAAGACAACTCCACAACCAATATATGTTACTGTTATCAAACATTTTCATACATACATTCCCACTGAGGAGCATTCTTGCCCTAATTGAAAAAATATTCTCCATGGCCTCAGTGGCTTAGTTCTCATAAATTCATATATTCTCGACCTTGACCAAAAAAAAAAAAAAAAAAAAAAAAAAAAAAAAAAAAAAAACAAACTAAAAAACCCCCCCAGAATTCCTAAATCCCATAATAAATTCCCAAAAGGGAATTCAAAGATTCAGAGCAGCAGTTACCCTGGACCTGGATCTTTCCTTCATTGGAAAACGCCCTTTCTTATTTACCTACCAAACAAATTAATACACAGGGAGTCACAGTCCAGTAAAAATGTATTATGGGCTGTCCTGCATTCTTGGACTAAAGATATGACGTGTGGAACAACTCCATTAAAGAGAAATAAACCTTTAGTGTTTGCTTCACTGTGGTTTATAAAAGCCAAGAAACAACTTTGTGGATATATCTCACAGGGCATTTTAAATGAACAAGCATTATTTCACATGCTATTTCTAGAAGGCAACAGTGCAAATTTGAGCCTACCTGAAGTGTTTATGTGGTAGCCATTTTATTAACACCACCAAGTATGACTACCAGGGATGCCTTCAGGCTGCTTTTCCTGACCAAACGTGTTAAGTGCACAGATGGTGAGCTGAGGCTGTGAAGCCCTAGGTACAGCTATAGGGCATTTCTGAGCACAAAGGACCTAACACCTTCAGCACTAGGCAAAGCTGTATCCACAGGCAGATGTGCCACCTGAAGGTGTCCCACCAAATGGAAGTAGCATTAAAGAGACTGACAGCTCCTTTGGTTATTCACCCTGAAGTGAGTTGCAGGAGCTAAGGATGTTTAGCTTTCCATATTTTGATACAGAAGGAACTAAAACACAGGCAGACTAAGATCATGCAAAAAGCATGTGGCAGGTCAAGGAAATGAAGGTGCTTTTATCCAGCTAATATTAATGGAAAAAAGCACCAACTAATTAGCACTGCCTCTTTCTGACTGTGAAATCTGTTCTATCAGTCATCTGAATTCCTGAAATTAAGGGAGAAAAGGCATTGTGTTAAGACAAATGAAAGACAGCATCCACAATTTTATAACCGACGCATAAACCATAAAACCTTTCCTTCCTGCACTGAACCAAATCAAAGGGTACGTGTCCTTTGAGAGGATGACTCACCAAGAAAGCTAAAGAAAAGTCTTCCTGCTATATAGTTTCATAACTTGGTCTACTGAGCCATAAGCCCAGAAGTAACAATGTCTTCGAGAATGAGTAAATTCCTGAAATACTTTCAGTAAACATAATTCCACAGTTCTAGCTACAGTGATAGAGGTTTTTTAGTAGCTACCATGTGTCCAGGTAAAGTTGAAATTCATTTAAAGACGAAACCGTGGTTCCAAGTCTGACAATAGCAAGCACCGCCAGTTACACGATGTGTATGTTTTAGTCATGTAGGCTCAATACATTTGTGGCAGTAAGCTGATAAATCATGGAAATGTTCAAACTACATAGGGACTATAGGGACAAGTTGCTAAAAAGATGTCAGGCTCATAGCCACACTTTGAAACAGCAAAGTTGAAAAACAAGCAAAATCTGCCATAAAAGTAATTACAATAATTTAAAACAGTGCAGGAAAAAAAAAAAAGTGTTCTCTATTTGTATGCACAATTTGTGAGTGTATTGGTTACACTCGCCAAGTCGGGAATAACAAATACATTTCTAGAGGTATTTCATTTATGTAAGTGTGGATTGTTTTGCATGCTGATACAGGGGTGGGGGAAGGACAGGTGGCAGGATTATGGCTCCCATCTCTCCTTGTGGGTAGCCAGCACACCTGGGTGCCTGTCTATACTGCCTGTCCACAGACACACATGGCATGGGGAACAAATGGGAGGAATTAGAGGTCTGCATGCAGTTGCAGGCTTACTAGGACTCTAATGGAAGTGTTCAAGGCCAGCTTGGATGGGGCCCTGAGCAACCTGATCCAGTGAAAGGTGCCTCTGACCATGTCAGAGGGTTTGGAAGTAGATGATCTTTACGGTACCTTCCTGAATGATTCCATGGGATGAGGACAGAACTCAGCCCCAAAAGCAGCACTCATGGCGGACATGAACACATTTCCCCTTTTTGGCCATTATATTCCTCACATGGTGCTTCAGGTGAGAGATTATTGCACAAGTAAAAGGCACTGTTGCCAGTCAACAATACTGGCTCTGCCTTGATGAAGGGAAGCTATAGTAGCTGTCATTATTGTTCTCCTTGGTTCATTTTGACACATGATTAAACAATAATCATAATTCCTTAATTGTTATGAGCCTATCTGAAGTTTGACAAGTAGCTAAATGCTAGTTGGCCTTGTACAAATTCGGGGCAGAAGCTTATGTTTCACGGGCAGAGTATGCACTACAGCCTGAGGCAGGTGGCAGGAGAAATACAGGCTTGGTGCTCTATCTACCAAATATGAAGCTAACTTCTTAGTTAGAGAAAACTCCCTTAATTGGGGAACAGTTGTCTCAGAGCAGAGCCTTGGCCTTCCGTGTGCAACTAGTTATTGAGTCCTGAAGTTTCTTTTGGGTTATTTTTTCTTATTTCAGGAGTATTATCCCAAAATCAGATCAGCTGTTAGCATGAAGTGCTTTGGTTAGAACAGAAGCCTAGATTCACAGTTTCTCCCTGAAGGGGAGTGTGCACAAGCACATGAGGACTTATCACTCTTGGTGATTTACCTACACATCAGGTGCTTTCATGCAATACAAGTACATATTTGGAACATGTTGTCTTTCCGTATTGGGAGGTAGGTAGGTAGTATTTTAATGACTGATTTTATTACCTACAAGAAGGATATAAACTTACTGTATGAAACATCAAACGTATTGCCAGTGTGTTTCTGCAGTTAAATTGTGAGTGGTTATAATCTCTTCTTATAAAAAGCTTGATATAGAAAGGCTGCCTCCTCCTGGCATATGTTGGTTCTAATCACTTCTTTATCCACCTCTTCAGGCAACAAGAAAACATCTCCAATTATCCTCATAGTTACCAAGGCAATTACTGTGTGATGCTCATAGAAAACTTTCAAACTCATCTCTTATATAAGCTAGACTTTGTGAAACCAGAGTAGAACAGCAAATAGAAATTAGCTTGTTTAACAGAGACAGGACAGCTTTTACACAGTTGAAGTCACTATGCTAGGCAAGAGTAGGTCCTGAATGAAATGCAGATTTCTTTGTTAATTTTAGGTGCAAATTGATGAAGTAAGTGGTAATTTATGTAAGCTACTTACATAAGTGTAGCCGTTCTACACATTACACTTGAAAAATGTATTCTCTTTCTATAGCTGTGTTTTTTTCCTTTTCGTGTTGACAAAACCATATAGACCTAAACTATGACTTATACCATATAGACCTAAAATTCATCTTTATGTTTCAACTAATTATTTGGATAAGACAGCAAGAGAGACTATAGCTGGGGATGATAATTTAGCAACCCATGCTACTAAACCATGAGTTAATTTTTTGCAAAACACTGCATACTAAGGAACATAACAGTGATACACTTCCTTCATTTGTTTTTTAAATGTGCACATGTGTCTCAATTCTCCTGGTCATTGTTACCTTGTCTGCACAAAATGTTTATCCTCCCTTGATTTAAGAGGAAAAACATAAAAGAAAGTAATGTCAAAAGTAAGACTGAATTTGGAAGACAGTAGAGAAAGAAAGGATGAGCTATTCACTGAAAATTTCCTCTGTATATCTTAAATTATGTTTTCCTGAATTCAAGCCAGAATTAAACCAGAAACTAAAGCCTTGAGGCTGTCATTCTCCAGGAGAAAAGTATGAATCAGCTGTCAGTGGCTGCCTGGCGAAGGGAGGGTCATCACTGACAGGTATTTAAGACAAATATTGTAATATATCACCTTGTCCTCCTCAATGGAAGATGGAGTGACACAGGCTGCAAAAAACAACAGTGCAAAATGTGCTTTTATCGGTTCTTTTCTCCATGCACTCTGTAGCTGGGAAGAAAAAAAAAGGTTTTTGCATCAAAGAGATGCTGGTCTGAGCTACTTTAAGCTGCCATTTCCCTGCACAGATTTGCTAGGGAAGGAGCTCTGGAATCGGGCCTCCCCAGTTACAGTGATTACATATTGTTCTCTCTCTCTCATGTCCCCAGATCATTCAGCTCCCTTATGCAGATAGGTTGTGCCCATGTCTTGGTCCTTCCTGGGATGAAGAAGGAAAGGAATTATGGGCATGACCAAAGGAAGGCCACCTGGATTAATTGAGCTGGTAAATGAATCAAAGAAGTCAAGAATGTAGCTTCCACAGCAAGGGGTATAAATAAGGAAATACTTCTCCAGTGAATTTCTCTCATAAGTGACTAGAAAATTATTTTATCATCAGGGCACATAATATAAGTAATACTCATAAATCAAAGGAATTTTCACAATCAGAGAAAAACTGCTATAATTAAACATTTCTTTTTAGGTAAAACTATAGGTATTATAGAGGGGTTTTTTCACCAAAACAGCACTTTGAGCTTTTCTGAATTATAAATTCGGTTGCACAACTAAAATAACCAAGAAATGGGCATGTATCCATGACAGAAAACTTCCATCCCATCTGCATAGAATTCTGATTGTTGCTCAACATTTCTTTGCCATTGGTTTATTATATTACTGATTCTATTCATTTTCATTTAGAGATCCCTCTTTCTGAAACGCCTGGGAGAGCAGAAGTGAGCCAAGCCCTTCACAATGCAGCTATTCACTGTGGACTCTGCTAAGCAGTCACTCAGGGTTGGTCACGTCAGGAGTGGTTGCAATTGTTCCTACAGGATTTGTGGGAGGCTTTGTGGGAGATAACAGCATCCTCCCCTACGCTACAGGAAGTTCACACCATAAACGTGTGTATCACTGCCCTGACGCTTCATTTCCTCCTCCAGCACAAAAGTGCATCCAGCCAGGAAGAACTGTCAGTGACCATCACACCCTCCCTTTTTGGCACAGAAAGCACAGGACAGCTTTCTTCCGTTTCCACCACATGATGACTCCTGTGTTTCATTGAGGACCCTGTGCATGGCAGGCAAACCAGTCCAAGCTCCTGTCTGCCTTCCCTGGTCCCCAGCATCCACCCAGCTAAGCAAACAGGGCGAGGCAACGCTCTGTTCAGCTGCAGCAGCAGCCGGCCTGCACAGCGATGCCACTCCCTCTGCAGAGGCTCAGCTTAAGCTTAATTTCCAGAACACATCTACCCTCCCAGGTTGGTTGCACAAAGCAGTCTGTGTCTCTTAATTCTTTTCCACAGATACAAAACCTTCACTGAATGCACAGCAGGGCCTCAGCCTGAACAGTGAACTTAATGTGACCAGCTCAGGGATCAAAGGTCTTACTGCACATTTACAACACAAAAAGAGTTGTCAAACAGTATGACAAGAATGATCAAGCATTCAAGAATCATTCCATATCACTTAATTTGATAGGATAAGCTGTTTCCTATGCTCCCTCAAGACCAGAATATTATGGGGGGCAAGAAGGCAGAATATTAATCTTCAATAATCAGGCAAGAAGGAAACAAATAGCCTGGGTCAGAATGACAGCCATCCCCCTGTGTGGGTATATTTAAGGGCTTTGTTGAACAGGCTACCATGTGAAAAACCTCCCAATCATCCTCCCAGTGCAGTTGTTTAGTTTCTCATTTCTGAGCTCCTCGCCGCAGGAGCACAATTAGAGCCAGCACTGAGGCATTCCTCAGGCTGGGCTGGCAGGCCTGACCTCCTGCCCTCCCCTTCACCAGAGAAGCAGTGATCCCAGTGAGCACCAGCCACATCACTGGCATCACGCTAGGCACTGTAATGAGACAGCCTGTCCTTTGTCAAAGGGCAGATTCATCCAACTTGGCAGTCCCCAGTCACAGGCATGACTTAGTGGTTCAGAATAAATTCACACAGAGAGGAGCAGGGTTGCCTGTTGACCACAGTGGAAAGACCCTCTGATGGACCCTCTTGATGTCCCTCTTCACAAAACAAACAGAGAAGTCCATGAGACTTTTCAGTTTTGCAGCAATGATCAGTGGTCTTAATGGATATCAAATGTTTAACATGATGACCACCATGAAAGAAGCTTGTTTCCTGTTCCAAATATCAACTGAAAAAGAGGCCTTCTGCATCACTGCTCTGGCAAGGGCCTTTGTCCTTTCTGGAGTCTGCATGTGAATAGTGATAGATAGATAGATAGATAGATAGATAGATAGATAGATAGACAGATAGATAGATAGATTTTTTTAAAATGTAGATTTAACAATTTCTGGATCCGATTTTAATTATATATAGAGATTTGCATTCATCAAAACAGTAAACAGGAATAAAAGTACACAAGATTTGGGACAGGTCTGAGATTAAGGACAAATTATTTAAGACTAATCAACATATAAATAATTGCTTAATACTAAAGGAAGTTCTTTGCAACTTAAATTAACAGCAGCTTGACAAATTGAAACCATCATGGATAAATATAGCATGGGTATATTTATTCCCTGAAACTGTTCTTGAGAACATCAAGCCAGTCAGGAATAGGCAGGCAGCCACTCACAAGCTGACACGTTTTCTCTCCATCAGTAAAAGTGATTTGAAAGGGATTTGCATTACAAGAATACTCAACAGATTTGCTATTGCTTAGCACAACATGCTGCAAATAGAACATTTGCAACAGACTTATTATCTGACCTAGGTCATCTCCTGATTAAATATATATAGATTGGAAGAGATTAGTCATTAAACAAAGTAGAAGTACAAGCCAAGCTACTGCTTACAAGAAGAAACTATATCCAATTAGCTTTGCAAGTGAGCTAAATGCAGGAATTAAGAGGAAGGTAGTTCCAGGACACTTCCGCCAGCACATCCTGTTCAGGATGCCTGAACACACACCTGCTACACCCCTGCATTATATTGAGTTATATTTCCATATTCTGTGCCACAGGGACAGTATTTCAAAGATTATTTAAACACTGACACCACTATAATTGGGAAAAATTAGGGATGAATTTAAAAACGAGTCAGTAACAAAAAGTTGCCCTGCCACATTGTTTTCAAAGCAAGAGCTGTTATCACACACATATGCATCCTCATGTCCCCAGGTCATTTAGGGAGAGGGCTGAGATCTCCCTCTAAGCTGCTGCCTCTGTTCAAAGCCAGACCCCAGGAACTGGACAGGAACCAGGACACAACTGAGCACTAACACATGACACACCGGCTGCACCTCAGACAGCTTAACCTTAAAACCATGTCTGGCAGAAGTGAAACTCTTCATATAGACCTGGCAAAGGAAGGGCTACTCAGCGCTACGGCAGAGCTCGCCCAAGAAGAAAGGGGAGGTCCTTCAGTGACTGAAAAAGCCTGTTGGAATGAAGGCACCCAGCTAAGCAGTTAACTGATTACCCATAATGGTGAGACTGGTGCATTCCGTCTGTCAAAATGACAGTATGGTCACTCCTGTGTCCCAAATAACCCCAGTGGTGCTCAGACCAATTTTTGCACAGTGTTATATCAGATAAGCTAAGATTTACCACTCAAAAGGAGAAGCTTTTCCAAACTTTTGTGTGGCTATGCTGTGACCTGCCAATTCCTTCACTGCTGTGTGTACTTACAACAACACTCTGCTCCAGTAGCTCTGGCACTGGGGACTCCATCAACCTCACAAGCACCCTGTGCTCTCACATCTCCATTTATATAATTCCTCTTTCTGTTATTATAATAGTAAGAGGTTGCTAACACAGTTTCATGGACACAGTTTCATAACTGAATTGATGTATGTCATTAATTTTAGAGCTCTACAGTTGCTTGTTTGATTTCATCTTTGGAGGCATAAATGGCAGACCCCCAGATAAAAACTAGGCTCAAAGTGTAGATGTCACATTAAGATGCCCCACAAGAACTCTGGAATGACCCAGGTTCATGTCCAAAATAAACTCCTTCAGAATGGTAAAAGCTGTAATTATTGTGCAGTGCTAAACACCTAAACCATGTTTAAAAAAATGTTTCTAACCAACAAGGACATGAGGGTGACTTAGCAGAAAGTAAATTTAATAATGGTAGGCACAAAATGCAAATCCAGGTTGTAGATACAAGTGTTGAGTCCAATATTGCTCAGATTTCAGTGGCACTTTGTCCTGAAGTTGCAGGTTGAATAAATAGCAATTTCAAAAAATGTAATCTCTTGCTCTAACATTTTTTAAAACCTCACTATGCTTCAAGGAGCCCTTAAATTCTCCATTTTACTCTATAAGACAAAATTCCATTATCTGATTTTCTACCAAGAGTGGGAGACTCTATGGAAAATTACAAATTTCATGTGTCATGCTACATCTTACCCTGCCATCTAATTATGATTTAACCTATTTTATCTAACCAATCTCCAACCGGACTGTTCAGCTTGTTAAGTCCTTCCTACAACATAGACTTTGTAACTGACTCATGCTTTCACTTAGAGAATTCTTCACACTGCCAGTTCTTACTGGATCTCCACAAGCAGAAACAACACAAGCAATTACCTGTGACTGTCTCATTTTGGGAAGTGAAGCCAAAATAATTACTTTTTCTAAACAAATTTTTACTTCAATGAGAAATTTTGCAAAAAATCTTACTTTTTATATCCAAACAGATTTTTTTTTTTTTTTTTGCAAAATGACAATTTGACACAACAAACATCCAAGTCTTTGATCAAGTACTTATTTTTAAAAGTTACGTTTTTTGTTTAAAATGTTTGGTTGACAACAAATAACTCTCTGCATCCCCAGTCACCCCTTCTAAAAAGGTTGCCTAAATCATAGTTTTCATTCTTCTGCAGAAGCCTGAAAAAAAAATGAATTAATTAAAAAAAGGTGGCCTGAATCTGACTCCACTGTTATTTTGAAGTTGCATGGTGCAGAACGTATGAATAGGCCCAAAGGCAGGGATAGCTCCACTGAAAAAAAGAACTAGTGCTATTACTTCAGCCTCCAAATATGCATTTATTTTCCAAAATATCAACCCTGGCACCTGTAGCAAATAGGCAAAGAGATGTTGGTGGATCTTTCATTAATGTCTTTGCTAAGTTTATGACTTAGCGTGAACTGGCAAATAACACAATCTTTGAAATACAGAATAGTATAACAAAACCCCTAAAACTGTAGGGTGAAGGTTTTATTTAATTTATTTCATTTAGTTTTAAAAATCCAATTAATTTCCTGTTAGAAGAATTGCAGCAATATTTTTGGTACAACTTAGCTGCAATCTACTGTTCAACCAGCAGAGTAAACCCAGCATTAACTTCCATCCATCTCAGGTTTGCTGGCTGAGAGCTGCATTCCTGCATTAGGATGCCCTCTCCAACACATTCAGAATGCAATTCCATCTTGCATAGAACACACAGAGAGAAAGTAAAAGGGTTTCTTTCTTCACGGATAGAAAGTCTTTGCCATTTATCTGCCGTAATAGTTAAACCCCATTACTGTTTTACGCTACAGGTATATTGCTCTCTCTCTCTCTCTCCCCCTCTCCACTACCCTAGTCAAACTAAAGGTAGCAAGTAGGATATTTTGATTATTAATTAAACAAAGCCACTCCCAAATTGCTATGGTGCCACAGAGCAGAGAACCAACACCCAGGGCTACAGCTATTAGAGATTCCTGCTCGCCAGCTCTGCGAGTCGTCGTGGGTGAGACTCGTACACAAGGCAGATTTCAGTGAAACCAAGCAATTTGGAGAGTAGTACTGTTCTGGAACTGGTTAGAGGCTTTACAGAATTCAGCTCCACCACAATGTATCTTCCACTTGAATCAAAGCATTTTATCAAGCAAGGTTTCTATATAAAGCAGTTTGCAAGGAGAGCTGAATTTATCATACCAGCTGATGCAGTCAGAAAAAGCAAAGGGT
Source organism: Daphoenositta chrysoptera (assembly GCA_013397915.1). Classification (NCBI taxonomy): domain Eukaryota; kingdom Metazoa; phylum Chordata; class Aves; order Passeriformes; genus Daphoenositta; species Daphoenositta chrysoptera. The sequence continues at coordinate 111,482 of VZRO01007940.1, read as the reverse complement.
GTTCAGTTTGAGATTCACTTGAGGGGTGACTTGTACATCAGCATTCCTCTACAATAACCAAAAAATGGCATTTTGACAAGTGGCCAAGAACAGAGCTTGACTTTAAAATTTTTAGAACTAGCAGTAAGACAGATACATATAGAATTTGGAAGCTGAAGTCTCTCTGCTTAGTGTGAACCAGATCACTGAATGAACTCACGGAAGGTTGGTTTGCTCACCAAACAGGCAGCAGGAAAGAAACATGGCAACATGGTGCACTCTCATGAAGGCAAAACTCTTGAGACCTTCCTGGAGGGGTCTTTGCTAATGGATTTATCTTGCTAATAGAATCAGGTGCTGCAGAGCAAAAGGAGTCATTGCTCTTTATGTGAGCAATGTTAGTGACAGGAAGAAAACCTTATGATTGTGCAGTAAAAATAATACCCCTGGAACAATTTTTCTTTTCAATTTAAATTGCCTGTAAACACAAAGCACCAGTTTCATTTTCCCCAGACATTTTTGAATTTAACACTTTTTCTTTTAAATTAATATCTTTATTCTTTTAACCTGACCATAGAAACATAGAATATGCCGAGTTGGAAGGGACCCACAGAGGTCACCAAAGTTCAAATTCTGGCCCTGAGCAGGACATCCCCAAGAATCACACCATGAGCCCCTTTAAGCATCTTTAGTCTTGCCAAGTCATGTGTCAATTATCTGAAAAAGATTTGTTAAATTAAATTCTTTTTTCCTCATTTCCCAAATCCAAAGGAACTAAAAAGCCTGTGAGTAATGTAGACCCAAGCTCTATTAGACAAATGCACATGCAACAACAAAGGCCCCACTGACTTTACTGGACTGCCTCACAATGTTTAGGCATCTCCCAGAATCTCTTACAGCCTGCAACTGAAAGTTAAAAGGTAGAGCTACTCGTATCAGGACTTTTATATTCTTACATTTTCTGTATTCAACAGAAAAAAATGGGGTGTTTTTATTTCAAAACCAATCTGACCGACTCAAGGAGACAGTTGGAAAATTCTTATTATTATGATGCATTCATGCTTAACTTTCATTGACATAGCAGTGTCAATCACCAGAAGGATGGTCTCAAAGTTCAAGATGCAGATTGCTACTTCTTACAGTAATTCTTAGGCTTTTATGATGACTCTGCTTTAATTTACCAGCTATAAGAATGTTATTTATTTTTTGGGCTGAGCCAGGACAGTTAAGACCAAAAAGTAGGACTGGTTCTGCATAACAGCTACACGAGAAACAAAATGAAGCGAGGTAGATGCTGATCTCTTGCACACATCAACCAGGAAGTTGGCAAGGAAATACAGGTGTGACAATCTTATTGGTCAATAGAAAGAAGAAATACAAGTATAAGGAACACCTCTCAAAATTATGAAAGCATCCTTAGTTGAACCCACTATCTGAGTGATTCCTTTTCTTCTAAAAGAGGAGGAAAAAGAAAGATTTTATAGATCATGCCAAACGTCTCAGCTCCTAACCATAAAGAACAGCTCTGCACAAACACAGTGTGACATATGCAATACCCAGGTGTCCACATGAAGCTCGTCCAAAACTGTAAATAATTTTTAGCTTTTTAGGATTTTTCAGTCAGAAAGCACAGGAGCTAGAACAGATAGTGGAGCCTGTAAGCTGTTTACAGTTTATTATTTACTCGTATGAACCAGGTGAAAGTAGCACCTACCATATAAACCAGTAATGGAAATTATAGCAATGCCTACTGGCTCCCATACCTGTGGTCTTTTGGCATGTGGCACCCACATGAAAATAGCATTGAATAATTGCTTCTCTCCAAATAACTGACATCATCTACATAACTGCTATCCATTACTTTCAGTTTGCTTTTTAACTTTTTGGTAAGATATTTGACATTTAAAACTTAGATTCACTGGAGGGATCAGCGGTGTGTCCTGAATTAGCAGCTGGGATTCAGCACTGCTAACCAACCCACCGAAGCAGCAAACGGCAGAGCTCCACAATAGCCAAGCAAAGACAGGCATTTCCTCCATTCTTCCTGGGCTGCTGATTTATATCCCCTCCACTCATGCCAGAAAAGAGGTGGGTGCTACCAACTGGTCCCCAGTTACTTCTGCCCAGCAACACCTGCAAAATGTAGGAGGCTGCTGGTTGCAGGCAGCTCTCCACCAGCTGCCTGTTTGCTCTGCAGCCCCAGCAGCTGTGTGATATGAAATAGGAGTGCAGGAACTGAAATCCCAACCTGCTGGTGTTTGTAATGACTCAATGCATTCAGCTCTGAAAACCTAGCTAGCTAAAGCAGTTTGTCTTTCAACACAAAACAAGAAATTACACCTTATTTTTTTCTTCTCATTCAAACATGTTAAAAGAGAAATGACTCCGAAGAGATAATTGACACAGGAGCTCTAGTATGTGCATTTTTACATATGTATGGCTCCTCATGAAGTGGAGGTCTACTTTTAAGTGGTCTGCTTTCAGATCGTGCTCCCATCTCCATCTTTTTCCACACAATTTTTTTGGCATACAGACTACCTTTGACTTGCCTGTATGGGAATTCCCTGCCTCCCAGGGAATCTTCAAGTGATAGAACTAGATACAAGGAACAGCTGGATCAAAAAGACCACACTGCTTAAGCTCGCTTCTATTTCAGTCATTGTCAGCTGCTGGAATGACCTTGTGTAGAGGGAGGGGAAATGAGAGATGGCTGCTCTGTCCCAGTTCCTGTGCTTCTATGCTAAGCACAGCTGAAACATATATCAGCCTTTTGACCACTCTTAACTAAGTATTTCACAAGATTTGAGCTAGTGTTGTTTATGCCACCTCCAAAAAAAATTTTTAAAAGAGCAATTCTAAATAAGCATTATGCATTTGAATGCCAAGATACAGCCATGTTATCATCAAACCATCAGCTGGAGCTGTGCCAGCAGGAGAATGGGAACACCCATCCTCTATCAGCTCCCTGTGACTGATACTGCTTGTTTAGTGTCACCACCTGTGGGAGCTTAGCATTTCCAGGCCGTAACGTTTAAACAAAACTTTAAGTACACGTTGCCTTAAGTCACTCTAATTGGCTTGAACAGCCAGCTAGCTATCCTGATAGGGACATTACAACTGTATTTGTACAGTGTATGACCCACACCATTGAGAAAGATGAGCACTTCATGGGTAAAACTTAATAACCATTCATTACTGTTCCAGCAATAATATTCTAATCTGCGACCATAGTATGGCATTTTCCCATTAATTTACCTTATATTGGGCAACAGTTCAACTTTAGCTGAGAGTAGGATATGTGTGGGCTCAATTATAAGTTCACCTTTGCACTATTTAACCTTTCATACATACTACATATGTAGATTGACCAAATAACAGAATTGTTGAATTTGGCAGGCACGTCTTGTCCAAGTCCCCTGCTCAAAGCAGGGTCACCTACAGCAGGTTGTTCAGGGAACCCAGCTGAGTTTTGAATATGTCCAAGGATGGGGATTCCACAACTCTTCTGGACAGCCTGTTCCAGTCTTCAATCATCCACACATTACAAAAGGAAAAAAAATCTACTTTATATTTGCATGTAATTTCCTGAACTCCAATTGACTCTTATCCTGTCACTTGATGTCAGAGACGAGTCTGGCTTTTTGTTCTTAACTTAAAAAATCATAGAATGGTTTGGATTGGAAGGGACCTTAAAGACCTTCTAGTTCCAACCCCCCTGACACAGGCAGGGACACCTTCCACTAGACCAGGCTGCTTATGCCCCATCCAACTTGGCCTTGAACACTTCCAGGGATGATGCATCTACAGCAATCTCTGGGCAACATGTCCCACATCTTTACCACCCTCACAGTAAAGGATTTCTTTTAATATCTAACCTGAACCTACTCTCATTCAGTTTAAGGCCATTGCTCCTTGTCCTGTTATTACATGCTTTGAAAAAAGTCCCTCTCCAGATTTTTTGTAGTCCCCCTTTAGGTACTGGAAGATGCTGTAAGGTCTCCCCAGAGCTTTCTCCAGGCTAAAACCCCAAATTAGTCTGTTGAAGACATGGTCCAACCTTCTGACCCTCTCTGTGGCCTTCCTCTGACAAGGAGGTCCCCACAATCTACTACACATTGATGAGATCCCCCTGAGCCATCTCTTCTGCAGCTGAACAGTCCTAGCTCCCCCAACCCCTCCTCAAATGACAGATGTTCCATCTTTTCACCACCTTTGAACCCTTTTGCTGGACTTGTTCCAGTATGTGCATCTGTCCTGTTCTGGGGAGCTCAGAACTGGACCCAGCACTGTGGATGTGCCCTCACTTTCTTTGTCCCGCTGGTAATGCAGTGGTCTGCAACACGTCACTAGGATACTGTATAACAAAAGCAATTAAATTATGTCAATATTTGCAGACAAGGATTGCAGTGAGAAGCTTTCAGAAGTGCGTTCAACATTCTGCATTAGGAAGTACCTTACAGCATGAAGAAGCTGAAGCAGGGTACTGAGTTATTTCAAAGTTCGTGTTACAAACAGTTGAAGATCAGGCTGGATAAAAGTACTCTTTCCAACCCCGTCCCCCTGTATGACCACTGTATAATGGCATTAATAATCAAACTTTTTTAACAACTCTTTGAAACATGACAGAAGAGTTATCCCACCACCTCTCTGGGTAATTTGTGCCAGTGGTACACTATCTTCCTCACAAAGATGAAAAAACATTCCCCACACTCCCCCCCACAAAAAAGAAAAAGTAAGGGGGGAAAAAAAAAAGGTAAAGTAAGAAGGTGAAAACATAGAGGATTTTATACCTGGTCTAAATTTGGAGAGTATGTTTTACAACTTTGTGTCTGAGACCCAGATAAAAATATAATATTCAGGCTCTGGAAAATCCAGCTCAGAAATGAGACTGCTAAATCCCAGATTTAACCTTGACAAGGCAACTAGAACTGCCCAAGCAAAGACCCTCATCCAGTTCAGACTGAAGCAGAGAGAGAAAAACAGTACCATGACATGGACACAGTGAGGACGTGGAACATCCAAGACATGGCAGCTGTGAGACCTGCTGCAGAAAGGACTCAGCACTGGAGTCCACTGAAACTGTGCAGTCTGTGTGGATGACTAAAGCTGCACATGTGTGATGAATACACAAGCCAAGGCAATGTCAAGAACTTGGGAGAAGATGGAGGGTTCTGTGGAGCACATCATGCAGGCCAGAGACTCGTGTCTACACCACCAGTCTGCTCAGCTTGGAGAAAAAGACCAACACTGCCAGGAAAGAGAGAAACTCGGCAGAACAAACACATGCACTTCATTGCAGAGGCCATGCTGATTGGGATACTGGCCCCAAAGCAAAAGCAATGTTAAAAAAAATGATATTAGCAGACAAGAAACAGTGGGGCTGAGAAAGCAGTTGTGTCAGTGGGTTCAGCTGGAATTTCACTGAGATGTGTTTACTGCTCATTGAAATAAAATGAAAAAGAACAGGATGCAATCCTTTATCATCTTTATCTTTATCTTTATCTTTATCTTTATCTTTATCTTTATCTTTATCTTTGCAAACTTTCAGGTAAGTTAGCAGGAATAAAGAGAATAAAGAGAATCCCATCCCTTATTACTTAAGGAGCACGAATTCTGGAGTCAGATCTGGGACATCATGTCACTGATCCTCACTAGAAGTCAACGGTTTCTGATCTTTGAGGCAAAGCATTAGGAAAACTGCGAGGGTCTGGGTTACAGATAGACAAACATAAATTTGAAATAAGAACATGAATACAAAGGAGGCCTACAGAGAGATCACAGGAAGGTGGCAGCTCTGGGAGACTTGCTGAATTATGAACATTGTGGCTCAGCTACTTGCCTGTAATAGAATTTATCATACAAGGACCAAGGCAGCACAGAAACAGAAGGGGGCTTAATTAACAGAAAGGGGCTAGTTAAAAACTGCCCATGTGATACTAAGTACAAAAAGAAGCTATTCAAAACATAAATGTTTTCTCCACCATTCTCATATATTACAGTATAACAAAATAGGAAAGTGCTGGCATAGAGATTTCAAGCAATACTGAAAATTGAATACCAGTTGCTCAGACAGGGAAGGAGTCATTGCTTTAATTTGGTAGTACAGTGAATTTTCTGGCTTTAGACACAGCTAGTTATTTTAATTTATTAAAATGCATTTACTTCAGTATAAGAATTTCAGACATGAAACGTTGCTGATCATAACTGACTTGCCCAGTTAAGAAGACCAGATAAACAGTCTTCTTCACTGGCTGGGGTACACCCCCAGCTCCCCAGTCCTTCTCATCACAGAATCCCTTTTCACTCATTCGCTGCCTCCCTATGGGACAGAAAAAAATATTTCAAAGTTAAACCTAAATGCTACCAGGATCAGGCTTTTTCTTACCAAACACAACTGAGCAATTAAGCTCTACATATGCTGAAAACCTTGAAACTCCTTGGTGTAATAGACCATGACAGTTTCCCTATTGTTGTGAAAAGGGCATTAAACAGTACAAGAGCAAGTATATTTAATATGGGTCTTCAAATGACTTAGTGATTTTAAAACATGTCATTCAGCAATGCCTTCCAGACATCTCAGTACATCACAACTTAAAACATATGGTGTAAGAACTGGCTACATGACAAACCCACATCTTTATCTAAAACTATGTAAGGGATGCTCCATGCTTTTCACAACAGCCTGTATCAAGTGGTGGTGATTTGTTTTGCAAAGATACACATATAAGTGGAAAATAATGCCTCCAGAGATATCAAAATACTCATGGTATTTTGTTTTGCAAGCAGTAATTAAAAAGTCAGATTATCATGTTTTAAATCCTTAGCATCTCTTCTGCTAGCCAATTTGAAAAATATTACCAATAAACTGTAGGTGCTGCAAGTTAATTGAGTAACTTATTCAACTAAAGAGAGGAAAATGTTGGGATGACATATTTTGGAAAACCATCCTCCTTCAGGACAAATCATTAGATTCCTAGCAAAAATTTACCTGAGCTCTGGTTACCAGCTTTAAATGTTCAGCAACAGAATTTTGCTGAACTTTTGTCTTTCCAGCCATGTATTGAAATGTGGCATTGCAATGAAAATAAAGTAGACAGGGGATGGTTGAACCATGGCCTTCCAACTTTCAGTAGAATGTCTGGAACACTTATAAGCTACCAGTTTCTCCTTTAGTAGTGCTTTCCATTTGCAAGTGTTAGCAAATACTTCCTGAGCCAGTGTGAGAAAAATCACTTTCTTACTTGAGAGACCACAGCTGAGCAGGCCTGGGATCCAGTGCCTGCTCCAGCATAAATGACTATTATACAAATAAACAGTCTTGGCCTGTGGGACTGGGGACATCGATCAGCAAGGCAGACCCCAACCCAGGCAGCACCTACCTATAATACTTATGATAAGGACTTGAGCTGTTTCAGGGCAAGAAGGAAACAAAATAGGACCTGCATCTGTCACAGGTGTCAGAGGGTGTCTCAGCTCCCAATTTTTGGGGTATAAGGCTTTCTGGAAAATTTTAGTCAAATTTCATCCAAGGAGTTTTCAGGTGGTAAAAACCTGCATGTGGTTAAAGCACTGACAACAGAAGTTTGAGTAGTTCTCAAATAAATTTTGTCTGCTTTCAACCACAATGTCTTACAATGTACTGCTGCTTTAAGAGCACTGGAAGATTGATGATTTCCAGATCTATATGTCTCTGGCTTTGACTCAGAGCATTGCTGGTGTGCGACTGATCACACATCTCCTTCATTACTTCTCATTCCTCCCATTTAAATTTCTGATATTTATTCTAAGCAGTAGATCATAAGACTTGGAGACGTGTTTTTTATGAAATTAGGAGAAATGCCTGAATTCAAAAACTTACGTATTACAAAACACAAGGAAAAACAAAGCACTTCAGAGAATGCCTTCAGAACAGATGTAACATCAGCCACCTGAAGCTGTGCAAATTTCTGTATAACATAAAAAACAAAGGCACCTCAGAGCAGGGAACCAAAATCATATTAAAAATCCGATTACTAGTTTTGTAAAGATGTTAAATATTAACAGTAATAGGGTCTACCAGATCATTATAGCAAAAGAGGAAAATGTTCTGGAATAGTCCTGTTTTGTCCAAAGCTCTCTGGGGCAGTTCTTGCAGGATTTGGTCACTGAGGCAGAGAAAGTAACCCATTATAAAAGGGTAGAAGAAAACTTAGCAGCTAGCTACAGTCTCAGGGCCCGAGCAGAAAGACTGAGCTCCCCCCTCTCTTCACTAACAAGGCACAAGGCTCGTTTAGAGACAAGTCTAACTATCTGCATTGGGGTCCCTGGGTTTGAGGTGACAGGGAAGCCCCTGTGAGTAGCTGTATTTGAATTATTGAGTTTCCTATAAGAAACAATTCTGTCAGAGCAGAACAAGGCTGGTGGGAACAGGCTAAGGTAAATGCATCCCCTGAAAACAGGAGAAAGCAAAGGTGCAAATGAAATGCAGATACACCTAAGGCTGGAGCCAGGAGCAGGTGGGGGCTTAGCTTTGAGGATGCATTTTTAGACAAAACCCAATTTTTTTAATAAGGTGTGTGGGTGAGAACCCACCTGCTCATTATATATTCATATCATCTGAGAGCAACTAGAAGAACTTTTATAGGCTTTAAAACTACCAAATGCTCTTAGGTGTGACCTGAGAAGAGAGTCAGCTAAGAGAGTGTTAAATTACAATTATGAATTGTCTACGCTGAGACCAAAATGGGCACCCAAGGTTTACTTCTACATCTAGACTAAAGAGGATTAAGAAAGTAACCTAACTTGTCCAAAGTGAGTGGTCCCAGGTCCAAATATGGACCTTGGAAACTTTTGGTATATGTTTTGGAACAAAACCTGAGTGGATGTGGTTTGGAGAGATAATATAGAAACTAAAAAATTACATCTCTAGATCTTAGATTTTACTGAGCATATTCAATATATGTAAAAAGAAGAGAGAGAAACTAACAAGTGCTGGAGAGGAAGAAGTTTATATGCAAATTCTCTCAGGAAATCATACTTATTTCATGAAACATACAGAAAGGACAGTTAAAATGACTGATATGCCTGGGAGCTTTGGTTTCACCCTCCTAATACATCAAGCAGCTAAGCAAAGCATGGTAGAACG
>VZRO01007940.1:76002-102361 GCA_013397915.1 Daphoenositta chrysoptera | reverse complement strand
TTTTTTTTTTTTTTTTGCTTGAGCTCACCATCTTGCTTCTGCACTGTTTTCCTAATTACTATTCATGAAAAAAAAACCCAAAAATCCAGAAACCAAAACAAATCCACATTAAGATCCAAAGCCCTTAATTCTCTCAAGTATATTTGTAACAAATGGGTGCTTTTAGCAGCCATCAGAGAGCACTGTAAATTTCAAACAGGAAAATTCATATCTGATGGATTTCATCTACCCAGCTGAGTAATGTTAAGTATTCCACTGCCCATGAACATGTGATTTTAATCTCACTGAAATATATGAGGCATACACCAAGGAGAACATACCATAGTTTGAACATATATTGCTGAGGACAGGCTTGCACTGTCCTCTGCAGAAGGCCGATGTGTGGTCAGTGCTGCAGTGGGGATGACCATCCAGCTCTCATTTTCCTGAGCACTGCACTGTATTCTATGTATATCTGAAACCTAAGATGGTTGGTGTTTATGTTGTAGGCAAAAATAAATGTCTACACAACTAATTAATCGTGGAATTTGAATAAAATGTTGCCTAGATCTCTGCTTATGAACACATTTTTTTTGTTACAGGTTCCAAGCACATTTTTGTGGAGACCTTTACAAACCTTTTTTTAGGTTTGATTACAATTCTATGTGCTGTTATATGTGCATGTGTGCATAGTTATTTATCTAATTAACATCCGCAGTTCTGAGTCATCAATTTAACTTTTTCTAAGGACTAAAAGAACAGCAACCCATACTGATTTTCCAACCAATCAAAAAAAGACAAATCACTCTTCAGGCAAATCAGGAGTCTTGACTTAAGCTTACCTGGACTTGGATCTTTGCCAATCTTTTAAAATCACCTTTCAAGAAATATCCCAAAAGCCTACAGAAATGTCTCTGAACTTTAGATACAGTGTCTGACAGGGAACGGTAATGTTATTTAATTAGAAAATTAACTCTGAGTGCTTTGGTGGGGAAAAACTGGAAAGTTTAGCTCTTCGAAAGTAGTATTCAAATGCAAAGCTTGTGGGTGGAGTTGGGGTGTGAAGGTGCATAAAAAGGCAGTAGGAACAGCAGCATTCACACTGAAACCAGGAACACCTTGGCATCCTGGCAGGCGTCTGGGAGAGTAAACAAGGTAAGGCACTGCTCACTCCCTGCTGCAGAAGGTACCCGGGGGAGCTGTGAGCCCGAGCGAGCTGGGGATGGGGAATCTCATCAGTGGAAACAAAAGACTGCAGCAAAGCAGGCACAGTCCGGCACAGCTTGTTATGAAGGAAAATGTCTAGAGAAATATTGGTTTTGCAGGTTAAAAAAAACCAGTAGAGGGGTTATTTTGGAAAGCTTTTCAAAAGTGCACATAGTCTTCCAGAGGCAAAGTTTTAAAGGAACAGGTTTAATGTTCCTCTGTCTTTGCTTTCTGCCTAAAATGTCCCTTATCTTCAATTTCCTGGTTGTCCCATACCTTTTATTTTATTTTTTTCTTTTTAAAGAAGCATTACTTCCGCCATACAGCTCTAGCCAAAACAATTCTTGGGCAACTCTGACAGTCCACAGGGTTTAATTGAACTTCATGCAATTTTCTTCCTTGCCAAGGAGACTTTTCTTAGGGCAGAAAAGCAGTCTGCTGCAAATGTTGTATTTCATGCCCTTGAAACAGGGACTTTTTGGATGTTTGAGCTCTGTTGGACATCCCAGCAGCAAAGAGCACTGTATCACTCATGGAAACTCAGCTAATGTCTCCTCCTGCAGTTCCTACCTGGAAAAACACCTCTGTTTCCCTACAGTTTAGTTTTCATTGTCTGAACTTTAAAATCAGTCAGCCTGTTGTGGCGGGGGGCTTTTTTGTAGGCTTTTTTTTTTCTGTTTTCTTGGGTTGTTTCTTTGGTTTTGTTTTTGGGGTTTTTTAATGAATTTTTCAATGTTCTTTACTGCTTTTAGAATATCTTAAATTTGCTTTTTTTATCCATTATATTGGTTCTAGTTTCTAGGAGGAAATGTAATGAGAAAACATAGGGTCATGTTGCTGAAGTGCTTTTCCCCTTCAGAGAAACATCTCAGCTGAAATGCTGAGGAGCTTTCCATCAGACATGTCGTCTCCATGCCCCAGTCTGGCTCAGGAAAAGCTCTCTGCTTTGTGCTGCTTCCACCCTCAAACTCCATTTCAGTTCTCACTGTGTCACACAGCAACTCCTCTCCACTCTTTTTGTCATAGATTCTGCTGGGTTTAATGATTAGATAATATTTTTAAGGGAAAAGACAGGATTGGAATCTTCAACAACATCATTAAGCTGCGTCTATGCTAATGTTCACTGTAAAGCCTACCTGAACATTCTAACTTCTCATTTGAGTTGCTCCCATAGCAAAATGCGGGAAGAGCTGAGGCAAATGAATTTTTCAGCACCTGCTGCTGGATTACTCTAGCACTGGGAGATCTGTGAACTTATTAGGACTTGCAAGGACTTTTGGAATTGCCGTAACTCAGTTATTTAACTGAGCATATTCAATATATGCAAGAAGAAGAGAGAGAAACTAACAAACATGCACATCCCAAAGGGACACAGCCCAGTGGCATGAACAGGGGAGTGGGCAGCAGTGGGTCCTTCAGGGTGGTTTGCTAAGCAAAGCTCACGCTCCCGTGCCCCCAAGCCCAGGCCCTTGCCTGGAGCTGTTCCTTTCAGCCCTGCCTCACCCTGCTGCATATTTGTGACTTGACCTGCTGCTTTCCCTACCCTGTCCTTATCTGCTGCGTGCTTCACCGCCAGCACCCATCTGGGAGGCACCACAGTGACGGGGAGTTTCTCTCACCTGTTCCAGGAGCAGCCATGGAGAAGAGTTTCGTGTCCATGTTCTTGCTGCTCATTGTCATCTCCTGTGCTCTGGCAAAGGATGCAGGCAAGAAGGATACAAAGGACACTACTGCTAAGCCAAAACTGCCTCAGACACTCTCCAGAGGTAAAAAACAAACAACTGAAAAAAAACAACGCACCAAATTTTTTTTAAAAGTGCAATATTGTGAATATTTCAGCTACTCTGCTGTTCTAAAAAATTAATTTTCCTGCAACTCATCCTGCAAAACCTTTTCTAGTATTTCCTAGCACCCTCTCCTCCTTCATTGCTGATTTACAGCCCTCTGGCAGCGGGTTTGTTCCAAGCCCGTCCTGGCAGGGGTGGGCAGGGGCAGGAGCCGGGGTCCCCAGCCCCGCCTGTGAGGCGCTGTCTGAGGGTGTGGTGTCCCTGTCCCTCCCGCAGGCTGGGGGGACCAGCTCATCTGGACGCAGACCTACGAGGAAGCGCTTTTCCGGGCCAAGCACAGGTACCTGCCCCGCCCTTCCACACCCAGCCTGAGCCCCCCGTGCCTCCCCCGCTCCTAACGAGGGCTCTTCTTTTCCAGCCAGAAACCCCTGATGATTATCCACCACTTGGAAGACTGCCCGCACAGCCAAGGTAATCCTTTTGTACTGGGGAGGGGAAAAATACATAAACCTTGGTTTAAGTTTCTGGAAAAATGCTGCTTCAAAAAAAACAGCCACCGTTCTGCTTAAACCTTATTGAAGCACTAGCTTGCACAAGCATGGGGAGTGTTCTTCAAGCTACTGTACCATGAAGGTGTTTTCCAATGTGTAGAAATAAAATAAAAATTGTAATTCAGTATTGCGTGATACAGAACAGGTAAGAGAAATGAGCACGGGTCAGTAGGGTTTGACCTCTGACAAAATAGCAAAACCAAGAGCAAGAGCAATAGTGAGAAATAATAATTTGTTGGAAAGGACATATTCAGCTCTCAATATTATCAGTGATTGAGACAATCCAGCCAGGGACTAAGTCAATCCAGGCTGAAACTGAGTTCTTGCAGGATTTCTGGTAACTGGGACTGCTCTTTTCCTAGTGTCTTTGAATTTATCTGAGGGCCCTCCTTCCTGCAAGTCAATCCACATGGCAAGATCTTTGCATCCATCCATAGGTTCAGTAACTCCAGAAGGGAATTTGTACAAGCATTTAAACCTTTCCAGACATTTCAGTCTGAAGCTATACATGCTGTATTATCAAGTGCACAAGAACTGGAGCCAGAAACCACAATAGGAGAACAGGAGGTTTGAAGGGTCAAATGCTCGATTTCAAACCTAAGCTGACAAATTTGAAAGCCAGCTGCACTGTCTGAAGGAAGACAGGACATTTTGCATTATTATAATTACTGTTTAATGCAGAATATAAATTAGTGGATGATGTTCCAATGGAATGAACTGAAAATCTTTGTTTGCCGCAGTTGTAAATTGGAAATTCTCATTTTGTTTCATTAGTTTGTTTGAATTTATTTTTGGAGGACAATATATTTCAGGTGCATCTTTTTAATTTTCTTTCCCATTTGTTTCTACTCTAGCCCTCAAGAAGGTCTTTGCTGAACACAAAGATATACAGAAACTGGCTGAAAAATTCATTCTCCTGAACCTTGTGGTAAGTTTCCCAGTGACAATTAAGTGAAAGCGACAAAGTTCTGCTTTTAATTATGGCTTCTCTAACTTGAGTTTAATACCTAGGGTTGGCTAGGAAAATGGCCACTGCTGAAGTATAACAGATTTTGTAGTAAGTCTTTTTCATTTGTAGCTATCATAAACTCAAAATGTGAGGGAATGTAAAGTTTAATAATAACATGAACCGTTGTTACCAATTTGCAATTCCAGCTGTTAAAAGACTGCATCGCAGACAGTGAATCTCTTAAACTGCAAAATGTAGTATTTGAGCTGTATTTCGTAACACAAAGTACAGTGGAGGAAAAAAAATATTTATGTAATATGCCCTCCTTGACTAGGAACCTTCTCTGTTTTCTTTAAGTACGAAACCACAGACAAGAATCTCGCACCTGATGGCCAGTACGTCCCTCGGGTTTTGTTCATCGGTGAGTGCCTCAAGCATCAAAGCTGATCTTAGAACAGAGCCCCTGCTGCACCACGCATCTCAAATCCTCAGGCTGATTAACAGGAATTTATTCCACGAGAAATATAAAGGTTCTATTTGGTTTTGTGGATCAAACATTGAATCAATCCCAACCAGCTTCACAGGTCCAGCATTCCTCCCGCAATGGCATGATGCCACAGTTGCTGGAATGGATAGCTCATCCTATTCCTAATAAACCTGCAAACACTACATTTAAAACTGAAATGTCAGTAACCCTGTAGAACAATCTCTTAGTCAGCGGAACCAGATGTGTCTCACAGAAACATTTAGAAAGCAAGCAGGAGTGCAGAAAGGTTTATTTCCCTTTATTCCCTTCTGCTTGAAGGTTAACCTCTACAAATTCTCTCATCCTTTTTTCAGATCCTTCCCTGACTGTGAGAGCAGATATTACTGGAAGATACTCAAACCGTCTCTACGCATATGAGCCCTCTGACATTTCATTGTGTAAGTAGAATGTTCTGACACATTCTGAAAATATTCTGAAAGCAGTCACATTTTTCATGCGACAAGGAATAACACCAGGCATTACAGATTCTCACTATCAGTACTTGCTGAAAGATACTTAACCAGGATTAAAATTAAACAGGATGCTAGACTTAAACTCAGTGAGATGAAGAAAATGATGGCAGAGCCCTGGAGCCTTAAGCATCCGTTTTAAAAGCAAGCATATGACAGTAGGAACTTGCATAATTCAGCAGTGTTCACTGCAGGCAACGGTGAGAACTCTCACACACGAGTCCTAACAGGCCAGGTCAGGAAACCTTCTGGGAGCAGGGGAAGATGTTTGCTACAGCCCTCCCTCACTGCTGCACAGCTCCAGTCTCTGCCCATGCGTTTGCATTAATGAATGTCTTAACCAGTCAAAATTAAACCCATGACGTTCACAAATTGCTTGGAAGAGTAAGTGCATCTGAATCCCTATAGCAATAGGCATGTGACTAAAAGCTTTAATAATAATTACATTTTCTCTGCAGCATTTTTGGTTGCTGGCAGAGGAAGTTGCAGCAAAAATAACATGCATGAATATTTCATTTCTAGTGTACTCAAATATGCAGAAAGCGCTGAAGCTCCTGAAGACTGAACTGTAAGGAGAACTGAAGAAGACTGAACTGAAGAAGAAAGCCCTTAAATATTACAAAGCCTTATCTTCCATCTCTTCTCCACACCTTGATAGTGGTGAAGAGACTATTTAGAGTGATATTTAGTAATGTGTAGTGATGGTTTCTATACATAAACACTACAGTTTTACATTAGCACTTTTGTACTGGGCAGCATTTTTAAAAGCTGGAGGCTTTTATTTTAAGGCGTACAGAAGAATACTGTATGATTCAACTGTAAAAATGATTTTTTAAAAAATAAATCCATTTCAAGTGTTTACATACAAAACATTGCTGTGTTTTCTGGTTTGTTCCTTATCTTCATCTACCATTATTAGAAATAGTAAAATCACTGTGTTGCTTGAGACCACAGCTTGCATTTTACATTCCAGCACTTTGGAAGAAAAAGGGCTGTTGTGGATTAATCCCAGCCAGCAGCCCAGCTCCACACAGCCGCTCACTCTCTCACTCCACTCCAGTGGGATGCAAGAGAGAATAAGGAAAGTGAGAAAACTCACGGGTTCAGATAAAGACAGTTTAATAGGTAAAGCAAAAGCTGTGTGCACAAGCAGAGCAAAACACGGGATTAATTCACCGCTTGCCACGGGCAGGCAGGTGTTCAGCCACCTCTAGGATAGCAGGGCCCCACGACACGTAATGGTGACTTGGGAAGACAAACACCATCACACCAAATGTGCCCCTCTTCCTGCTTCTTCCCCCAGTTCGCATGGTGAGCCTGGCCTAACTCCTTATTCAGCCGTCTCAGCTCGGTTCCCTCCCGGCTTCTCCTGCAGCCCAGGTCTAGCTGCTGGCAGGGCAGTGCGTGGGAGCAGCAACGACCTCTACTGTGTGTGTCAGCGATCACAGAAAACAACCTTGTGTTACCAGCACCAGCGTGGCTGCAAATCCAAAGCATAGCACCACACAAGCTACTGTGAAGAGAATCAACTTCACCCAGCCAAACCCAGGAGGAAAGCAGCTTTTCATGTCCAGTTTCAGCAGCTAGCTAAGCTCTCTATTACTGAGCCTACTTTATCCCCCAATTATTTTCTAGTAGCACCATCTTATGTGGAGCTTCCATTATCAGCCCTTTCTTTACAGCGAAGATAACAAGTGCAAATCTTTCACAGGAAAGTACTTAGACTGGAGACTGGGGTTGTTTGCATATGGGGCTTGTTTATCTTTTGACCTAGCTGCATTCTGAAGTGATTTAAGATGTAACTGCTTCCCTTAAAAGGTCCCTGCTCACATCAGATTTCAGTAAAGCCCTGAGATGATTAATAAAGTAATACCACATAAACTATGTGGCTGGTTTCATGATTGTGTTACAGCTTATGATTGTTTGTTTACAAGCCCAAAAGGGACAAGTCAGAACTAAAATAAACGCTGCAGATGAACAGCATGGGAATACACATTAACTAAAGACTTACACAAGAAGACTTTCCAGCCCCAAATATCTGCTATCTTTGAACTCAGCAGCAGCATAAATGAGAAACACTTTGGCCAGGACCATGCCTTACATTATCTTCTCAGCTCTTTGGCAATGACAGCATTCTTACCACTTCTATTACCATTACTGCCACTACCAGTCATGATGAGAACTACTAGAAGAAAACACTTGGGAGGGCAGGACACATAAGAGAAGCAAGGGTTTCAGCTCAAGGGAATCTCTCAGCAAAATCAGAAGGAAGGTACTTGTTAATATGTCCTTGGCAAGCTATGTGAACTCTACCTACCAGAAAACCTCAAGAAGTACCTGGAAAGGTCCCAGACATGCAATTCAGCATTTCTTCCGCACTCCTATAAGATGTTACTCTCTACTGCAGCATCCAGAAGATAGAGGAAAAAGAGATGCACTGGGGAGCAGAAATATTCTCTAGAATCACTTATGAGTTAGAAAAAGCAAAAAATGTGGTCATATCGTTTAGGAGAGGGGCAGCACAGAGGGAGGCAGGAGCACCTGGTCATCAGCATCATCTTTACCTACTCAACCCGAAGTACACTTGCTAGAGCTCTCTGTGTGACTTAAAACAAAGGCTGCCTGTGCCATCATCTTTTACAAAGATGTTTTTATAACATTTTAAGTAGCATCATTTTCTTAAGCAGATGTACTGATGATATGTATAACATCCAGAAAGTGGATATAAAGTGTAACTACAAGGGTCTACTAATCTACATGCCTACATGCAAATACCCAAGTTAGTCCAGTCTGCAAGTATCAAGAAATTACCTTCTGAAACTGAAAGGGTTTTTTTGCACTCAGGGCTATGCTTTTCTTGTTTACTTTTCACCTTAACCAAATTTTCAAGAATATTAATACATAAATGGTCAACTTAATCCTGCTCTTTTAATCCTTTCCTCTAAATACAGATTTTTTTTAGGTTTACGGAGGCACCAAGCCAAGCCAAGATACCTAAAAAAGCCTATTTCCATTTCTTTGGAAAACCTGGGAAATCATTGCTGAAATACATGTGACTGTTAGATAACCTGAAGTACACGGGATGGATGTGGGGGTTTTAAGAATTCCACTAGCATTCAGTCTTCTAAATAATTAGATTTAAAAATAATAATGCAAGTTAAGAACACTAACACATTGCTATTCACTGGTCAGCTACAGCTTTTAAGGCCCATTTTTACAGATGTACTTCAAGTCATACAAGCTTTTCCTTTCGTAATAATTACTTTCATGTGAAAGGTGGCAGATACTGTGCAGTAGTATCAGAATGTTAGTCAGTATCTGGATTCACTTTCTCACATAGATGGAGAAGAACTGGATTTTATTGTTTTACAGCCAAATATTTTTATATTATAAAAACGTGTATGTGTTTTGAAGGAAGACATCTTTCTACATTTTTGCAGAACAACCAACTTGAAGAAAGCATTTCAACACAACTAAGGCCAAAAGACATCTAATGGAAGCAGTAAGAATGCTCCAAGCTAAATCACTCTGTTACTTTGACATTGTGGTGGTGTAAATAGCTTCTAGAAAATCTGGTTACAATGAAGTCCAAATCTCAAGCAGTCGCGTAAAAATTAAAATGCATCTCTAGAAAACAAGCAACAAAAAATCTTTGTGTGCTGAAAACGTTTTTCAAGAAGAGAAAGCAACAAAGTTCAATGACAAAACCCACCAAGAACCGGTATAAATAAGTCTTTAAAGTGCTCTAGTTTGGGATGTCAGAACAGTATGGCATTTCTTGCATACTCACACGAGTCAGACTTTCCCTGAGAGGCAACACTCTTCACCTTCCAAAAACAAAGTCAGACTCAGTGTTTTATTGTCCCTTTCAGGTTTGGAAAGCAAATCCACACCTCCAATTGGGAATTTCAATGTTTGTGTGGGTAGATGGGTTTGTTTAACCACAATCCCAAAGAGACTATGTATTTTTAATATGATAGAAAAACTTTAATCATTCCATACAATCCACTGATCTGTCTTTTGACTACTAGAACAAATTCACATTATGAGACGTGAGAGTTTAGGAAGTGGTAATATTTTCAGTTTTTCTGCATTGGTGCACATTTACACTCCAGTAAAATCTACCATATTTATGAAACCAGATCCACCCAAAACTAAGCACTACAAAAACAATTAGGAAAGAAGTCAAAATTGAAGCAGCAATGTGGTATTATTTTAAGCTTCATTAACCCTCTCCATATGACATCTCCTTGGATTTATTTCTGTAATGTACAAAACACAGAGCCTGTCTAAACTAGGAAAATGAACTGTTCCTAAAGGTGGCCATGAGACCATCACCATCCTCTTGAGATGTATTGGGAATGGCTGGAGCGCAACTGAGGGAAACAGGACAGCAACTGGGAGAAAAAAAGCACTGCGTACATTTTTTTAGAATTCAGCAGGCCTGAAGGCTCTTAAGGTGTTTCAGCACATGAGTGGGCTCTTACCCTGAATCTCCAGGTATGTGCTCAAGCCAGACGCAGCAGCTGGGGAGGCACAGCAGCAGCTCCCAGAGCAGCTCCAGGAGAAGGTGCTGATCACAGATGCTGAAGATCTGCTACACCTGAAGAGAAGCAGTTCTATAACAAGTTCTTGACATCCCTGTGCTTTCAAGTTTCTGCTCTTCCCCTTCAAAACCTCAGGATAATCCCTTCCTCAGGAGCACTGGCCTGTGAAAGTCTGAAAGTGCTTTGATGGCCATATGCTTCTTTTTGCCTCTTCTGCAGGAGTAGGGAGGGATCTCCCTGGTAAAGGGAGACTGTATGAGAATCTACTTTTGTCTGCCTCCAGACCTCCTTTCCAGCTTGCTCGGGTGCTGTATTCCTCGGCAGAGGGCCATAATACTCTTCCCCTTTTCTTCCTGTCTTTCAGGGGACAGCAAAGCTCTTTCAGGCTACAGCAACTGCCTACCCTGCCAGCAGCAACTGAGTGAAGAATGAATGGAGGAAAGGTGCAGTGCAGATCTTGCAATTCAGTGTGATCAGAAACAGACGGAACATTGTGCACCTTGGGTGTTTAAA
Organism: Daphoenositta chrysoptera; assembly: GCA_013397915.1. Classification (NCBI taxonomy): domain Eukaryota; kingdom Metazoa; phylum Chordata; class Aves; order Passeriformes; genus Daphoenositta; species Daphoenositta chrysoptera. Next base: position 91,833 of record VZRO01007940.1, on the reverse strand, counting down.
TGTCTGCTGTTTCAGCTGATGCACCACTTCTGTTACAGGCAACAAGAGGGACCATGCTTTCCTTCAGCTCAGACAATACTTACTACATGGATAACGTATCATTCTAACTTGAATTCTTTGTTTTCAGAAAACAAACTACTAGAAACCGTTTTTTTTTTTTGTTGCTGTTTTTCTTTCTTTTTTTTACACGTCATTCAATCTCTCATGAAATCAAGACTGTTATCTGGATGACAGAGAAATATACACTGCTGAGTTATTACAACAATGACTTTACACCATCTGAAAAAAACAGCTGTACAACAACTTTCCAGACATCAAGTTTCTTACACCAGAGATGACAGACAATGATTGTGCAAATACCAAACTTCATTCACTCGTCAAGGAAAAAAAGTTTCAAGTTAAGCAGCTGCAGATTACATTCTCCTGGTTTTCTTCGTTCACTGTTCTCATAATGACAATATCCATTAACATTGTTTTTATCCTCAACAAAATTCTAAAGCTACCAGAAAACCAAAACAAACAGGGAAGAAGAGGGGTGAAGAACTACAGTAGTCATTAACATACACTTAATGTGCACTATAGAAAATAACATCTTTAGTTCTATTTTTACCTTAACAGGAAAGTGTGAGACAAAAAAGTTTACTAGAATACATCCTAAAACCTAAGTAAATCATACCCAACCATCCACCATAAATTTTTATCATTTTAATGAGAATTCATGTGAAATTCTGTAATCAATGAATACAGCAGAAAATACCTCTGGGTTTTTTTTTTTTACACCAGATAACCCAGTAGTGCTATAAAACTCACTGTATAGAGTTCACCATATCAATTAACAAAGTCTTAACCAGCAGTTCAACTCTGCCCAGCTACTGAATGCACCCATCTACTTTAAGATAGAGATTCTTAGAAGAAAAATAGTGGAAATTAAATATGAAAACTACACATTTCTTATAGAACTTGAGTTTTATTTTGGGTACATGTAGAATACTTATTATGTAGAAATACCAAACTATGGAGAATCAGTATTTTTAAGTAGAGGGTGCAGAGAGAAGATTCAGTTCTTTATAAACTTATCAAATAAATGCACTAGGGTTTGCACGGGGATCCTTTTGGTTCCTGTATCTGTAAGTCAGCCAGACTCCCAGAATCTGAAAATAAAAACCAAAGATATTATTAAGCACAGGGTCTCCATTCCATTCTCTAGTTTTACAAAATTTGTTTTAGGCATAAAATCAGGACAATGAATTCCAGTAAACAAATTTAGGATATTTTACTGTTTCTAAAATTGTACAACCACACTCCATCTTTCTTAATCAGAAAAAAGAATGCACCCTCTCTCTTGGAGAAAAATCATACCAAGCAACAGAGAGAAAAACAAAACAAAAAAGCCAAAAATATAAGCAAAAAAAGCCAAACCCATATTTACAATGCAATAAAAAATTTCCCATTGTTATAACAAAAGTTAAATTATTCTTCTCCCCTTCCTAAATGATAAATAATCATAAACCTGCTTTTAGTACAATAATAATAAAAAAATTCCTCCAAATTGTTTCATTTTACCACTTAACTATACAACTATTCTTGTACATTTTCAAATCTTGTCATTCCCCCTAACTACCTTCCCCCCTCCCAGCACCTTCACATTCTTAGCAGAGATGGCTGAGGTCAGAGTGATTCTGTTTAAGTTGCTGTATCTCTCTTGTTGCTGTCATATGTACAAACCTTCTAAAAACTTCACTAAGCAGAGAAAGAGCATTTTCACATGCTCTGCTCTGGGATTAGAAAAGACTTGCTCTGAGGGTTTTTATACTCATCAATAAAGCAAGTTATGTATCATCATGGTACTAAAGCAAAGAGTAAAAACACGTTTTTAGTTTTACCCTGCTGTTTAAAATACAGTTCACTCCTCATGCAACTCTATCTTGGCACTACAGGTGGCACCAAAAAGGAAATCCTCAAAGACCTTATGTGTGCTGGAGTGGGGAATAGGTGGGAAGAGGGACCAAAGCAAAGCAACAGCACTCTTTTTATTACTGTTGGAGAATGGTACACTTGAAAAGCTTAAACTTTACAGCAACATATTTTAGTGCTGAGGTTTTCTGTCTAAATATCAAAGTTGCAAGAAAAGCCTTCCTTCTGACAGACTTAAGTAAGCTCATAGCTTTGAAAAATTCGGCCTAAATAATTATTTGACTAGTGAGATTGGACAGAGGTCTCCTGTAATAAACCCCCTAAAACTGTGTTTCACAAAACACAGCTTTAAAAGTGGGGAAAAAGCACTCAACTTTCTAACCACCCACTCACCTCTGTGAAACTGAAGAAGAGTCCAATCCCTCCGACAAATCTCAGCACCATTCCAGAATATTCTTCCATTATCGGTGCACATGGTCTACAGTGGAGAGTTCTAAGACAATCCTGTAGCAGACACAGAAAACTGCAATCCATTTTCTGATAACACTCTGTTGTTTGAAAGCATCTAGCTTGCTCTAGAAGAGACTGCTACCCATGGACAAAACTCCAGCAGTTTTAAAACACTCCAAGAGAGCAGGTATTTAAATAACAGCGGAGTACAAGCTTTGCAGGATGCCCTGTGATTGTCTTTCCAGTAAGTTAAGAGAAGAGCTTAGTATCACTACAACAACTACATTACACATTAGTTAAAATGCTGCTTTCTACAAGTATGAAAAAAGTTGTACATTTTTGAACAAACACAGTGTGAAAAAGTTACGGTTTTTCAAGCTTGAAGAACTTACAGCGGCACAGGTTTCATTCGGATAAAAAACTCTGAATCCACAACAATTCAGATTTCTCTCAATATCTGTTCTTGCACTGTTGGTGTTACTCCATCCCACCTCCAGAAGTTCACTCTAGAAGGCATAGGCAAATACATATTACATTAATTGAACTGTTTTACACTGCAAACCAATATACAAAATCAAGCTGATAATGCCCTAACTAAAACCTTCCGATCTTGATGCTCAACAGAAGAATATAAATATATTAAAGAATGACTGGATTGTCCAAACAGGCTGTGGAGCTAATGAAAGAACAGCACCTAACAGCAGCACATTCATGGGTATAATTAATTTTCTTCCTTTGTTTCTGCTAATCCCAACAAGATCACTAGTAATGGGACATACAACAAATCTAGCTGGGACTGCCCAGGCTTTACACAAAAAGCACATTCACATGCAAAAGCTGATTGTTCAGTCACTGTACCCTTACCCACTTATGCAGTAAGAATTGGTCTCCATACCACATGGAAGACTGTTTTACTTTCACACTAAGTAACTGCCTATTGTAGTTATGACCTTTCCAGTTACATAAGAACAATTCAGTGACTTTATCAAATTTACACCATGATTACTGTGTATTTCACCAGCTTATCTGACATTGCTGAACATCAGATATATTCAAGAAATTGTGCTGTCACACCTGTGACCATAAACCTAGAAAGGAAGCTTAAAAACAAATGAATTTTAAAAAAAAAGACATCTGAAAGTCATTTTAGGACCCAAATGTATTTCTTTCTAGTTACTAGAGCCAAGCACTGACCAAGATCTAGTCTTTCATAAATAGGCTAACACTGATTTTCTTAAAATATGCTCTCCCCATTTTATGGAGGACTACATACAAATACATGTGGCCGTGTACATATATATTTATAGTGTCATGCTACAGATTAACTGAGAAGTTAGGAAACTTTTCTTACCTGCTGTTCCTCATTTAGTGCCAAACAGGCACAGGAGACAGAAAACTGGACAATAAAGACTAGCAGAAGAATAATCATGTACTGGAAACAATAGTTAAGGATATACTCTCAAATTACTTTTGCTTTTATAACTTATCCACCTAATGGTATTCCTTATTTCACTAGGTAACAGTAAGTCCTCTAAAACAAAAGAACTGCTGAAGCAAATTCTGACTGGCTGTGGAAAAGATGACCTAAATAATGTTCTCAAAACCCAATCACCATATATTATCTCTTTTTTGCTATTCCTATACATAGCTGTTATTTCCAGGTTAGGTACTTCTTGCCTAGCAAGAGAACATGAGCAGAGAGGTTAATAAAGGGACCTTTCAGAGAAAAATCTCCAGCCAATTTCTCCAGCTTTAGGGACTCATGTCATTTCAATATACTTCACTTAAATAAACTATTTTTCTGGGTATTGCATATTCAGATTTTTTTTTTCAATGACATAGTCTTGTAATTAATTACAAAAAATAACTTCAGCATAGATTAAAAATAAAAAAAGTAAGAGCTGCTCTTGGAACACAGCCTCACACACTTTTGGACTAATGCATCTGAAGATGGTATAAAACAAAAAGAATAAACTTTGATACTAAGATCACATTTTGAAAGTTGGGGAGTACTTTCAAAAATTGGCTGCTGTGTTCAGAGGCAGGTACTTCACACAGTTAAGCTGTTTGTAAAGTGGAGGTCAGTTCTTACTCACAGAAAAGTGACCACGAAAGTTAAACATTAATAGTTCACCTAATTTAGCTCCATGTAGGGCTAAGCACACAGTAAGAGGCACCTGTGACACAGTGAGCCACCATAAAAAGCTCTCAAAGAATTAAAATAGTCTTACTTTTTAAAAGAGATGTGAACACTTCTATCTTCAGAGCACAAATAATGGAGAAAAAAAGGAAACTGAAATAAAGTTAAATGGGAAGGAAGTCTAATTTAGACTGCACTTGACCAAAGTAAGGTGGTGAATTTCAGTTCTGTTGCTGCAGCACATCCCCAGCAGTCTCAGCTGACAGAGCAGGTTGTTTACACGGCTTCAACCAAGCTGCAGGCAATGCAATGCATCAGAAGGATACAAAGAATAGCAATACTTGATGATGTTTCACTGCACCAATCAATCCGACTAAGGCAATAAAGAAGAGGAAGACTCCTACTGCAATTACCACTCCAACAACTCTGAAACTAGAGATGAGGCCGAAGCCAATTCCCCATGCTGCAATTCCAATCAGCAGCAGGCTCACCAGCTGGAGGGAAGAGAAAACACAAAGTTAGACTGCATAATAAAATAGGTCCCCACACACAGATAATTTTTTTACATTAAAGTTGTTTTTAGAAAGGTACAATTTTTCTTTTTAGTGCAAAGACAAGAAGCACAACCCTAAAAAAACCAATCCTCCACACCATTGTATAGGTAATTTCAGTTCCAGCTTAAGGCATACATATTCTTCCACACTGTCGATGTGGCACGGTTACAACTCAATCTACCTATAATTCAAGCCATGTTGTACTATCTGTGACTGACTAGAGAAACTAAACTGTAGATCATAATGTAATTGACAAGTAAGCTAAAAATCATCATTTTAATTCACAGAGTGGAATAAGAATGAAAATTTCACATGTTTTGTGAAACTGTGGCAGGATATTTAAAGACAATAGAATATACAGGTACATAGATTTGAATGTGTGAAATAGGGCACTTTGCCAAAACTTACTGTAATCAGCTGTATTAATTCATTAGAGAAGTTTCTACATGCTTGATGATGCAACACAACAATTAACATGGTCACACAAAAATACATTTCAGATCTGAATTTCAAGGACTTTATCCAATAAAACAATAAAGGCATCCTGTCCCCTCTGCATATTTCTTCAAGAAAATAGCTCTACTAATACTAAGTCAATCCTATTTCGAAACCCAAAACACTTATGCTGTTTCCTTCCTTTTAGACATGGTATTCAGGGAAGGCAGGCAGAATCTGTCCCAGTTAGTTCACAGAGACTTATTATTTATATGGGCAGGAAGCTCCAGCCTTTCCTGTTTCCGTATCAAAAAAACACAACCCCAGGAAAAAAGAAATTCCAACATGAAAAGCTACAGAGAAATCTGTAATGAAGTCCAGCAGGAGGGAAGCAGCAGACAAAGCCAACCCAGATGTCCAATGCACAAGATGCCCAAGACTCTCTGGTTTCAAACAGACCTATGTGTAACATATCACTCATTACATTCATTACATTCCATTAGATGATACCAATTCAACATGAAAGTTTTAGCTTTCCAAAACTCTGATGTCACCAAAAAAATAGCCAGCTGTATAGCTATTAAAAAAAAAAAAAAACAAACCAACAACATAAAACACTAAGCACTTGGTCTAGTCCAACTACTTGGCTTCATTTAACAACAGGTATAGAGTACTTACTCACCACCTTCTATTCAAACAAGGCACATTCTCATGACATTTTACTGCTTACCCAGAGGCAGGGAGGATAAAGGATTAAAAAAAAATATATGAAAGAGGTAATTTCCAACTTATCGCTTTAGTATACCTACTCTGCAGCTGGCCATTCTTGTTGGTTTTAATGCCAAATACAACTGCATATTTTTTCCATTTAATTACATTTTAGAGGACTAACCTATGTAATGCTATTTTTGAAACACAGAAATCTCAGATAACATCAAGAAAGCTAGTAAAACAACTAGAGATGCTCATCAGGATCAAAACACAGCTGGTGGATTTTTTTTTTTTTCACACAGGAATACATCTCCAAAAAATTTTTACCAAGTCAGTAATCCACACAAGAAATTCAAGAGCCTGCAAGAACAAAATCAGGATATTTGTCATACCTACACTTCTATCTTAACACACACAGAGACAAAAAAAGATATAAAATTCAAATGAATTGTTCAATACCAGCAGAGTTTTAGGATGATTTCACATTTGTCTTTGTTTCTCTTAAACAAAAAGCCTAAATTACCTCATTTATTTAAAACCAAAACAGGCCAAGGTGTCATGAATCAAAATTACAGAGAGGACTGAAGAAAGAAATTAAAAAATAAAATAAAACACCAGACAAATTTTCTTAATCCATGCTGCACAACTCTATAATCTTCCCAATACCAGTACATTAAAAATTAGCCTTGCTAATCAGACAGTTAATTGCAAGACCTACCTTTTCTGATCAATGTCCTCTCACTTTATTTCACTGTCTCACTCCACTGGAAAGATTTATTTTTCCAGGTAAGTACCAAAAGCAAGTAACAAAAGAAACCTCACAGCCCAATTTCCAATCAAAAAGTGCTGTCTGACATCCCATGCCCTGCATCTGCTTCTAAGCACTGAACTCACACTGCCACTACGTAAGTCTTTAAAAAAAAACCCTCACAAGCAACGCCAAAATTCAATTTATTTCACAAAGAAGAGCAGATGAAACTTTGTTCCTAAAGATTTTCACCAATACTTTTCTGAGGGCAAATCTTAACTTTCACCAATCTGCCTCCAGGATACCAAAATGTATATTTGTTCAGCTCTTTGCTCATTTCATAAGAGGTCCAAAAGCATTAGATAAAATTACTTTTGTTCTTAAAATACTGAAATCAAAACAAGAGACAACATCTGTGCCTCTAACACCTACTGGATAAACACAGTCTGTGAGCTGCAGGGTACCAGTTGCTTCTTGCTGCCATTACTGATCTCATCTTACATTAATCTGATGATATATGCATAAAATTAGTTGCATGACAGTAGAAGTGTCCTGACACCCCGGCACAAAAAGCTTTTCTGGTAGAAACAGCAACATGTTGAATCTAGAACAGCCCTGGTTTTCAATCAAGTGGGGAAAAAAAAGCTTCTCTGGATTTTAATCTCATTATTGAACTCCAGATATTCAGGAAACAACATAAAATAGTTTAGTTTTACATTCAATCACATTCAAGTTTTAGAGCCATCAATCTCATTTTCAAGTGTTACCTCCATAATACCAAGGCTCTATTTTCTTTCACTTGACAAAGTTGTCCATTGTCCAATTCCTTAAAACATCTGGAAATTCACTGTGACCACAGATCCATGCAACTGGGCTCTGGCTGACAAACTGTGTGAAAACGCTGTATCCAGTCAGATCCATGATTTGGATCAGAATCACTACTGGCTACTCCTATTTTGCCACTTGAAATCGTGGAAAATTGACTCCATTTCAAAACTGAAATGGAGACTACAGCTACTAACCACTCCAGAAACTGATTTAGTATTAAGTTTCTGTCTCCTCCACATGTTTACTGAAAGATGAAATTATGGTTATTCCTTCATATTCAGGTTTGGCATGGACTATCTGAATGAAAGAAATAACTCTCTCTATATATATTTTTAGTGTCATAATGCAAAAAACTAAAGTAAAAGCAGACAACTACAGAAAGGAAAAATAAGCTGTTTTGAGAAGAGGTTTTACAAATCTGTAGAACAATGCAAGGCTCATAGTGTTATGCACTGTTTAGCCACTAGAAATGACTACTCAACAGTGCTTATTCCAGTGTTTTGAGATGAAAGGATTTAAATGCAGTATTTCTAAAATTGAAGCTGCTATGACTTTATAGTATAATGTACTTGAAACAAAATTAGTGACCCTAACCACTTCAAATGAGTAACATGTACATTCTAAACATACAAGCTTTACCTACGTGCAAAAAGGTAAAGTATTTCTGTTAAATAAAGGAAGAAGGACTCTCTACGGAGCTTGTGGATGTCATATTTTATTTTACTGAGACCATATTTCACAGCAGCAGAAGTCTCCCAAAGTAAACAGTATCATCCTTGGAAGACTGTGAAACTTCATTTTACCTACACAAATTTACTTACACAAAGCTAGCTTTGTTTAGTAACACTTCAAATATTTGCTTGATACATCTGCCATAAATATCTGAAATCACAGTCCAATTTTTAGTGATTAGGGCTAATCCAGTTTTCCATGGGAGGGTTGGAGAAATGGCCTATTAGACTGAATGGCCAAAGGCTGGACTGCTGAACTTGAAGGGCAGTAATTGATGGCTCAGCATCCAGCTGGCAGCAGGTAAGCACCACCATAAAGGCTGATACTGGAGCCAGTATCACACAGTATCTTCATCAACAACCTGAATATAACACAAAATGAATCCTCAGAAAATTTGTGGATGATACTTAACAAGGAAGAGTGATTGAATCTCCAAAAACAGATTTACCTCTGATATATTTTGATAAACTTGAGGAATAAGCCAATCTCAGGAACCTTGCAAAATGAAAAATTGTACTTCTGGGTGCTTCAGTGAAGCCTGGGATCGGACCAGTTGAACAACAGCCTTACTGAGACATACAGAGATCAAACTGTCAGGCTGAATACAAGCCAGGAGTCAGCTCTCATTGCAAACAGGGAAAGCCTAGAGGAGTGTAATCAAAGGAAACACAATGCTGGTGAGACTGAAGCTCAAATACTGAGTTCTATTTCAAGCCCACCAGGTGGAAAAGGAATTTGAGAACCTGGTAAGGGTCAATAAAACGGCCTGGAACCTTGAGGATGAGAGGTTTGAGAAGAGGTGATGGATCTGCGTTTGTTTAGTATGACAAAGAAGCTGCCTAGGGATAATCACATGGTAACTAAAGCTGAAGGCACATTACAGAAACATGGAGGCAAACTCTTCTGGGTATCACAAGTAACAGCTTGGGAGGTTGAGACCAGACATTAGAAAATACCTTACAAAAAAACCTTACAGATGTAAGGTGGTTTGGTGCCTTACTCTGAGAGGTGATGATCTTTGTTCTCAGGGGTTTACGGGACTCGGCAGACCACAGATGGCAAACCACTGACATTCATAAGCCTGCTCTGAGCAGGTGCCTGGACTGATGAGCCCCAAAAATGCCTTCCAACCAACACTCCCACACACCACAGCCAGCACTTTCACCATGCTACTCTCTCCACACCAAATATCAAAGTTTTAACAGGCAGGTAAGAGATGAATTTAGCACTAACCAAGGACTTTTCTGTACCATCTAGCTCACCACATAGCTTCTAAACTGTGTATCAACAAAGCACCTTCTTATAAGCAGTAAGAAAGTCTCTCAATAAAAGAGCAACAAATGATTCTTCAGAAGTACTTACATGGCTTCAAAAACACGAGTACAAGTCTTGTTCTCAGAAGTGATTTAAAAGGTCACATTCACTTAAGGCATGTTCACATAAAAGCCAACAAGCATTAAGAGCAAAGAATTTGTAATAACCTCAGACTGGAGTAATTTGTGTACAGAATGATGCTACAAGCACACACTGTCCACAAACCAGAAAAACAATGCAAAGCCATGGAAAGTGTATACATGCGGAGGGGTGACATTTTATATTTAATATCTTCATTTACTAAATATTCTCTTCTCCATCGATTCAAACCCTAGCTACCTTAGTTAAAAGGCACACACACAAATACAGGCTTAGCATAATTCAATATATAAACTCATAATTTTGAAATTAAGTAAATGCTTTACAACAACAAACCTTTAGATAGCAAAAATTCTAAGTGAAGATCAGTGGTTTTCCCTACGAGATAAGAGTATTTATACTTTGGAGCAAAAAAAAATGGAAAAAAAGAATCAAGCACATTGTCAGTAGACAAAACATTACTTCAATGTCAGTATCTGTATAGGGAAAAAATTAGGGAATATTTAAGTTCAAGATCAGTGGAACAGATCAGACACCAGTTTAGACAACTTTTTTATACACATACATATACAAATTTGAATTTCAGAGATGTTCCAAAAATAACAGTTTCTCTAACAAATCTCTTAATTTGCTCTCTTCTTTAACTCCAAGTTCTCTTGTGCACAGAGGTGCTCATTTTCCTCATTCCTGTACTGGAAAAAACGTATTTCTCTCCACAAGTACCACTTCTGTATTTATGTACAAGCTTATAGTCTACATTACAAAAAAGAAACAAAGGTACTGACAAACTATTTCTGTATACAATGCCCCAGAGAAACAATTCAAATGCTAAAACCACTTCCTCCTTCCTACAACAGCAAGCCACCAGCAAATCTGCTGTCTTGACTAACTGGCAACTTTTCGGTATTTCAACTAGCTTGGACTGCTGGCCAGGAAGGAAGTCATATGCAGGAGTTGGTATTCCCACTGCTTCCTTACCGCCTCAGTAAAAACAGGAGTTGGTAAAAGCTACATTTCAGAATTTAAATTTCAAGAACTACTGACTCACCATTCCCAGGTAAAGAGACTATATACAATTTATACTTATATCAGCAAGGGAAATATTTACAGAATAGCTCTCTGGGTGGATATGGAACAGGAACTAAAACCAGAGAGATTACACAAATGATGAAATACATCCTCCCTAACCTCTCTCTCTGCATATAAGTTCATATTCTACTCCTTTTAAGGGTGCTTTAAAATTTAAATGTCAAATGGCATATATACTGAAAGTGGAGGTTTCCACCACTCTCCCCTTCAACTTGGCCAACCATTTCTGCACAGCCACAGAGTCTAGAGGACAATTCTGATTCTTGACATTTCACTCAAAAACACCATGTTAAAACAATGGGAGTGTGGTTTTGCACCATAGTGGTGCACCTTTAGCAAGCTAAAACTAAGCTAAATTGGTTTCTATCACAGCTGTAAGCTACTCAACCTGTAAGCAACTTTATTCCCTTACGGTACTACTTCAGTTTTACGGAGAGCAAAGGAAAGCTCTGGGTACCTCCAAAGGATTTCTAGCAGAAAGCAAAATCTTCCAGCCTTATGTGACTCACTTAAATGAAGTGATGACTAGTCTGATTACTGAACAGCCTTGAGACACACAGCGTGGAACAAGCAATTTATGTGAAAGGCAGCATTCCTGACTCTTATCACAAAAGCCTGTTTTTTCAGTTTCAGGCCTTGTAAAGAGTTATTCACATTACTGGCCATGTAACAAACTACTTACACACGAAAATGTCAGTTAGATTTAACCCCTATTTAATACTCTCTGGTCTTTGGAAATGGAAACTTTCTGCTGTGCAGCAGGAGCAATTATGTTCTAAAATGTTTGCTTTTATTTCTGTGTTTGTTCATTGGTTTTTAAGTGGTTGTGAAATGTTTTCACAAAGCCTGGTGAGCCCACAGATCCTTCTTCCACACAACGTATCTCCTTCAACACAAAAACAAGAGTACAAAAACCCACATCTAATGATGTAAGCTACAAGGCTTCTACAGGGCATTCAAAGGGATTCTCGATAATTGTGCAGGTTTTAAAGTGCCCATCTGCACCACCAGGATGGCTGAAAACATCAGCAGTATCAAAACACACCATGTTCCATATACCCTCCTCTTCTGTGCCCTGTCATCCTCCTGCTCCTTCCCTAAGGACAGGCTGCCTTCTTATCTCCAAATGCCACTGCGCACTTGGCACGAGACAAACCCACTCCCAGCTGGTCTACGGACCCAGCACACATCTCCGTTCTGACCCCCCACCACAAACTGCTGTCACTTTGGCTATAAACTGACACACACTAGAGCCGAGGGCCTTCCCAAGCCCTGGCAAAACATCTTCAAATACCTATCTGTACTTTTGCTGTACTCTTCTGTGTTCTCAAGCACGAGCATAGAAACCTTCCCAAAACGCCAATGAAAACAAAAAAGCCACAAGACTGACATGACCAACATTACCTTCTTTGTCTAATATCTGGGAGCTTCTGTTTTACCAGTTTAATTTACATGTCAAGACTAGATAGCCCAGCTTATACTGCCAACTTCAAAATGTCCATGAGAACAACAGAAATGGCTCCAAGGCAACCTGTCCCATTTGCAGAGCATCCAGCAGTGACAATGAGGTAGACCAGCACAGCACAGGCTGGTGCTGGGGCAAACTCTTGATGCTTCACGCACAAATGCTGACTGGAGCCTGTCAGAGGCAAACAGCAGGTTATTTACTTCTTACAGCTGAAACCAGACTCAGGACAAACCAAAATGGAGTTGCACTCAGAGATCACAGGCTCACTCACCAATGTGAAAGAAATTGAGGCAAGAACTGTGCTTCTCTAACTCCTGTCTGCTTATACCTGGCTCTGGGTAGCCACTACACCAGTCAGGAAATATCAGAGAACATGGAAGATGCATTCCCTTTCCCTAGGAAAATCCACATGTTCACCCTGCCTCTAACACCAAGCTTCCCCTATGCAGCAAAAAGGTGAAGCAGCCAGATTTGCATGGAAGATGCAACATGGTCACTCCTCTTCATCAGGAACTCTGAAAATAAGACAAACATTATTACAAAATACCTTATGAATTAAAAACCCGCTTAAAACCTTCAAGGCCAGGTTGGATGAGGCTTTAAACAACCTGGTCTAGTGGTAGATGTCCCTGTCCATGGCAGAGGGATTGGGCCTACATGATTCTTAAGGTCCCAACCAAACCAAGCCATTCTATGATACCAAGCACACATTGTCCAAATCTCAGAATTTCTATACTTATCTTTGCATATTTCCATAACGCAGGGAAAGCAAGTTTGATAAAGAGAGCATAAAGCACAAATACACTTTCAATAATTACAGCACCCAGAGAACAAGAAACAGTGATAGGAAAAATAAAACAAAACAAGCCAAAAAAACTCTTTTGAATACAATGCTTTGAAACTGGATGCAAAAACCAGGACACTTAAGAGGCAATCAAAAAAAGAGGTTCAGAGAACAAAGTAATATGAAAAGTAAATTATTGTGATAAGGTACTTTCTAGTGTTACAGGCTAATGCAGATGCTTTTATGGAATAAGCTTTGTGCTATTAAAAAATACACACTTCTAATGGAAAAGGTACCTTATGTTTTACTTGAAATCAAATGGCTGCTCTAGGTGTAAGAAAAACAAAGCCTGCTCATCAAAACAAACGTGAGATGTTTACCCACTGCCAAAAAACATTACATGTTTCCTGCTGCAACAACAATTAAGTAGCTGCTTGGGTGACAAAAACAGCACACACCACCCAATGAACTGTCAGTATTTTTCATAATTTGGATATTTAATCTCGTGGCTCACCCACCACTTCAACCTTTCACCACTAGTTAGGAACTTCCCTTTCCTCTCTGAGAATCAGATTTGAACAAAGTTATCGACTGTTTGCACTTCAACACAATTAATGAAGACTTCCATGGAAGGAACGCTTGAGTTTTAAGCAACAAACACATCCCTGAATTTTGATTAGTTCTGTGGACAGGCACTTTAAACAGTTTGTATGGGTCTGCCACTTGATAGGAAATGTAAATATGACTGACTAAATAAAAACTACATAGGCCAGATACCCAAAATTAGTGTTTTAAAGGTCCTTGTATTCAGTTCTTCCATGTAAGACTTTATTCTGACAATATACATCATTACACACCCAGAGTCAATAAACAGTCTCAATTATTTTTTTCTTCTCTTCTCTATCCATAAGGAACCATTATGAAGTCAGCAAGACTCAGCATAGATGTCAGAATTACTCATATAAAATAGATTTAAAAATAGAATCAGGGCCTAAGGACATTAACTTAGTCCAGAAAAGAACCAAAAGTCATCAGTAAAGTAACATCTGAAAAGAACATTAAATGAGGTTACTGGGTTTCTGGTTTCTTGCCTTAAACCAGTAACTGATTTATTACTGCCAGGACATATATTTTTCTTAGTGTACTACTACAAAAACTAAAAGGCAGTACTAAAAAAAAAAAAAAAAAAAAATTAAGCTCCAATATAATATTCTATCTTGGAGTGTTTTAAAGAAAGGCAGACTATAAACTGAAATCTCCAATATAGAGTTCTCAGGGCTAATTCATTCCAAGCATGTCACATAGACACATCAAAGCTGGCTACAAAAACATCCAGGAAGTGTTACCTATCCCTTCTTACCTCCACTACTCCCTTCTCACCACTAATTAGTGAATCAACACTATTTTAAAAAGATGATTATTAGGCTATTGCTCCGATTGTCTTCTTTATTTTTTTTTTCTAGCTGGGAGAAAATAAGTCCATCATTCAATATGCTGCTACAACCCTTGTATTGCAGGTTTCTGTCTAACCAAGGAACAGAGAAGCCCACATATTTTACTAGAACAACTCTACCAGGCCAACTAATCACCTTAAGTGTTATTTTTCCAACTATGAATTTAAAAGTATTAAGTCTTGTAACTTGTCTATAATTAATAAACAATACTAGCAATGACAAATGGATATTCTTGTAACTATCATTTAAAGAAGTCATTCCTTCCCTTCAGCAAAAACACATGTTCTGTATAGGTCAAATGACAGAAGTCCAAGTGACACCCACAAAGTAAATTTTACTCAAGGAGACATCATGGAAGAGATTAAGGTCATAAGTACACTGCACAGGTACCACAGACAGAACTACAGCAGTCCAAAAGTTCAACCCACCCTTGCTGAAGCCAGATATGCCCAAAAGACCTACCAGACTCATTACACCTGGTTAATATATGGCTACTTGGCCGTAGAAATAAATGATGGAGTCTTCAGAAATAAAAACCCACCTGCTGTTCATGTGACATTACAATAAGATTTGTGCATGTATTGTCTAAGAAAGATCCAGATCTCTCTCACTCTTCTGTCACTCAAGGAATAATAGCAAAAATAACAAAAGAAGTCTTGCATTAACTGAAAAGTGAAATTGGGATGGGATAATGCACCCATAACCCACCTTCTGGGACAGGAGAATTCCATGAAAAGTCGGCCACGGTAATCTTTTGGGGTCCCTTTCATCCCGAGCTATTTTATGATTCTAACTTAGCTGCATAACGACACTCCACATACACTAAACTTACCTTCAACTACAGATACCAAACGAGGCAACGCCTATCTGCTCCCCTCTCTTCTGGCTCGGTGTAGCCCAACAACATCAGGCATCACAGGGATCCAGACTGACTAGCACAGTGGGTAGGCTGGGCTGCCTAAGCATGCTCCAGACTTTTTCAGGGACATATTTCACTCACCAAGCTCCTTCAGGGAAGGAGACCAAGTAGTAGTGCAGCCTCTCCTATATAAAGGTTTCTCTTCTGCTCTTTTCTGAGGAAAGGGGGAGAGGACGGGGGGGGGGGGGGGGG